>RJWM01004989.1:58269-96373 GCA_004363535.1 Dasyprocta punctata | reverse complement strand
CCCTGGGAAATGGAGGCCTTTCTTCTTTCTCTGTGTCTTGTGGTAGTGGTGGAACAGGTAGCTTCAAGTTCATGTTGACTTCCACCAATAGTTAATGGCAAAAAAATCATTACCAAGACAATCATCAAGAATGGCCAAGAAAGAGTAGCAGTTGAAGAAGATGGAAAGTTGAAGTCTCTTCCAATAAATGGCAAAGAGCAGTTGCTGCACATCAACACCAAGTAACTCCTTTTGACTTGAGACATATTTTGAGGTATAGAATGCTGTTTTGTTAAGATGGCAAGTGAACTCTACTTTTGGAACAACTGTACCCCAAAAATTCTTAAATCATGTTAGTGCCTACTTGTTACTGTGATTACACAAATAGAATGTTTTTAAAACTTTTGAAAATATCAGTATACACTTTTATGTAACACTTCATCTTGAGGCAGATAAGGATTATTTTGTAGTGTTAGGATAAAATATTCACAGCATCTTACATTTTTCCATTTTGTTTGAACTGTGAGCCAGATAGCTAGTTCTGAAGTGTTTAAATTTTACACAGTTATGAAAAATGAGTATATTAATAATGCTTTTGGCACAAAAGGCTTTTTCTTGTGTGTAATTGGTGTTAGTGTATTGAGTTAACAATTGTTTGAAGTGTTACAGCAAGGCTCTATAAAAGCAGGTAAACCTTGCAGAGATGATAGGATTTGCTTCCTAGGTTGCAACAAGTTTCCACAATCAGTGCATATTTATTCTCCCCAGTTTTGAAGGCCAGTAGTGTGAAATTCATTTTACTGGCCTGAAAGCAGAGTTGTCCACAGTACGCTCACTCTGAAGGCTGAGGGCGAGGTATTTATGTCAAAGTCTCAACGTTACATGGTCTGTTTTCAGCCCCAACTTGGTTCTGCAGCTATGGTGGATGGTGGAAATGAAAAAAACAAGCAAATGCCTTTTCCTAAGGTTGTTCAAATCTCTCCCATTACCATATGGGGGACATACATCAAAGTAGCTTGAGAAAAGCCAACTGTCACCTGAAATGTTGATTGGATAAGGCACTATACAGTTATCTGAGAAAATAATGTTGCCACAATTTAGACCCCACATGATGGGCTTTATGGAAATAATTTCTCTGAGATAACCCATCACAAAGTGCCCCATTCCTTATTACCTTTTCTCGAGATTGCATGACATGAAAGGGCAACTGAAATAGGTTAAAAATACAGCAAGTTCTTAATTCTTTGCAGAGAGGTAATATGGGCTGAACACACTGTCAACAAGTTAGGACTATGTGAGAATGGTTTTCTATGCCTTTTAAGGCCCTTAAATCCAGCCCGTATGGTTCTTGCCTATGACAGGAACACGGCGTTCAGCATTGTACTGTAAGAACACCTGGCCTCCTAAAACCACATGACAGGAGTAGTCACTGGGGTACCTGGACAGATGCTTCCTGTATATATGCTAACCATACAAGAAGTGTTAGAATGAGACACACTACCAGGGCTTCTGAAAAATGAGTTCCTTTATTTGGGCCAGGGAGCGCTCAACAGTGAAGATACTCACTGGGTGATTTTCTGGGGTTGAGTTTGCTTCAGAAGAAATTGAGGGTGTGTGCAGTTGTAAGGTGACAGGAGCAGGTGCAGGGTCATAGCAGTTACATGTGCTGGAAATCACTCTGGATAGGACAAGATGGGTGTGTTTTACACAGCTGGGTAAAAGATGCTCAGCGGAGAGAGCAGTGATAGGCAGAGAGCCTGGCATACCAAGATCACTGAGATCTTTAACAGCTCTGGGTAATTTCATAGTGGAGAGTCAACACAGCCATCAGTTTTTATGTATCCTGGATCAGTACTGCTGTGAATGAGGTTTTCCTTTTACACATGTATAAAGCATTTAACGTGAAGAATTCTTAAAATATAAACTTAAAAATAGCTCAAAATAAAAGCCCAGGTTACTAAAAAATAAATAAAATATATGTAATAGAATATATATCTATGTACCTATAGGGAATATAGTTCTACATCTAATTAGATGACTGAATTGAATTTCACTGGATATTCTGAAAATAGATTATAGCTTTGAAAATCAAACTGTAGTCCTAGCCCCAGTAACTTGTGTAAATAACCTTTGAAAACTTCAAGTTCTCTGTATGTTAAAGGTACAGAAATACCTACCTCAAAGTAATTGGGAGTATGTTTTATTGGTACATTTTAGATATACATAATAACATTCGTCAGGGAATTTGTACCTGTGCATGATACATCTTGCTGCTGCTTTTTCCCATTCCTTTCCTGATTGGGAGTATTAAGTATGGAATGAAAATATTAAGTGCTCTTAAATTGTAGTAATTAGCAGGCCTTGTTACTTTAGTTATTACTAGTTATTCATCTGTCAGTACTTTTGTTTCTTCTGTTTTTGTTGTTTTCATTTTGTTTTTAGTGCAGTACTGGGACTCAAACCAAAGAGTGCCCTTATTTTTTGAGACTGACTCCCTAAGTTGCCCAGGTTGGCTGGAATCTGTGATCCTCCTGCTTCAGCCTCCCGAATAGCTAGAGATACAGGCATTAGCTAAAGCTTCTAGCTTCATATGTCTTCTTTTTAGGTGACTGTGGTATCACTTGAATGAGGAATCTACATGTGTTTCAGGAATGAAAATTTCCCCACAGTAATATTCCAAATATAGGATAAACAAAAGTAGCTAAATCCTGTCTCAACAGAAAAATGCCATAAACCATATAAAACTGAAACAATACTGTTTACAGTACATGCAGAAACCCCACCCAATGCCCATGTGGATATTAAATGTAGGATATGATTGAACCCAGAGGTGAAAAAGTTACAGTGGATCTGAACAGTGACTAGTGACTTGCAAATTCACAATGTTCATTTTAGCTATTTAACTATCTAAATATAACTTCCTGAATTTTTATTTTTTTCCCAATCTCTACACAAGAAAGATTCAGGATTATTCTATGTAATTCTTTTTCTACCATTCTGTTAAACTCGATGTTTGCTCATTAAAGTTAAAATGTTGGAATGGTACACTGTGAGATTTGCTCTCCTTAGGAATAGCCGTAGTTAAACCGCATGGGTGCTGATTAATCATTCATCATTTCTAACATCTGCTCATACACATCAAAGAAGTGGAAGAAATACTCTTCATGTTTAGTTTAACATCTGTATATCAAGTACTGTGATGCACAGAACAATCCCAGAGACAGGGCTAGCTGGATAGCATCTCCTATATCCACTATTCTTACTCTATTATCTGCCTGTTTTCCCTTCTTGAACATTTGGTAATTACTTGGCTGATTATAAAGTCAGTACTTTTAATTTTTATAATACACTACTTTCCAAGCAAAAAGCTTCTAGATGCCTTTAAAGCTAACAACCCAAATTGAAACACACACTCTTTAAGGGATAAGGGTGTAGCAGAGTAGTAGAGAGGAGCCCTGGGTTCCATCCTTCACTCTGCAAAAAGCAAACGCCATAGATTGCCAAAACAGCTGGTTTTACTTGAGGACTTGTACATGATGCAGCCACAAATATCACGGAGAATACTCTTTTGCCTATTACATACCAGGTTAATTCTCATGTAACCCTATATCCTCATAATTCACATTGTCATGTAATACTATATTCTGTGAGACAGGTATGGTAGGATTATTCTATACGTAAGGCAGTTTAGGTGCCAGGTCATTAGGTCATTTGTCCTAGGCAAAGTAAGTTAGAACAGCTGACAAATACAGTTGTCAAATCAGTAACATCCCTACTCAAAAGATTAGAGGGTTGGGGATGTAGCTTAGTGGTAGAAAATGTGCTTTTCAGGAGAGGCTCCAAGTTGATGAGGTCCCCCAGCACCATGTGCATAGACAGTAGGATACTGTATCTGTCTGCATAGATTAACACAGTAACAGGCATTTTCATTGATATGGGGAGTGAACATCCTGAGATAAAAATTTGTGAGGGTTTAAATCAATAAGGATGTATTAGTCACTTTTCATAACTGGGACAAAATATCTAAGACCCACAGCTTTGTATCCAAAACCTTTAAAAGGTTCATACCCACCAACAAAACACGCTGGAAGGTTTTTCTGAGATCGCCTGCATAGATGCACAAATGGTGTTTCTGTGATGTGCTGCTTCAGTCTCATAATAAAAGTATGTAACCTAAATGTGCAGTAACTGTAAATCACAGCAATACAGAAATACCAATATACTGCTGAAATAGGATAGGGTATTTAATGACAAGATTAATGATACATTATTGGTAGGAAGGGGAAAGGCAAGTTGTTGGATAATGTGTGTAGTATATAAATATATTTGCATGGGGAACTTGAAGAACACAGAAACTAACTGTCCAGTGTGAGATTTTGAGTTAACATTTTCCTGCTTGGTCTGTGTCTTCAATTTTTTTCAGTAACAATGGATGTGTAAATTATATGCATATCACACATCATTGCCTTTTGTAACAGTTATCCTTGATGTAGTATCTTGTGATTATCGTGAGACAACCAAATATTGAAATTTATTCTGTGAATTAAAGAAGCATGCTGCCAAGTATTATGAAAATTAGCCCGAGAACTAGTTTTTCAGAAAGCATTTTTTCCTGGATGTTATATTGTACAGTAGTAATACATAGGGGGAAAAAAAGATGCAGACCTCCCTTAATCATTGCTTTCATCATATTTGGAAATAGTGCATTCTTTTATCCATTTAGTACATTGAGAAGTGGATACATAAAATAATTCTGATTTCCATGAAGCTAGTGGTAGGTACATAACTAATAACTTTATTTCAATCTTTTCTCTCCTAGGTTTTCACCATGAGATTTTCAGATTTCTATTTTGGTTCTGGGCCTAGGCAGGAAATTTGTCCTCTTTATATAGAATTTGATTGTTCCCTGATCTGAAGTGCGTTTTACTCAATTCACTTTCAATAATAAGTTATTTCTGTTTAAGGGTGAATTCTGAACATGTCTGCATGCCCATTTTCCAAGCAAACCAGGGAGCATTTTGATGCTTAAGTGTGCTAGACACTGGTCAAGGTTATGATGAGGATTGATGGTACGCTACATGCCTTGGAGAAACTACATCTAATGAAAGAGGTAGACATAAGCACAGTCTTCAGCAGATGTCACTCCATTCAGATTAATATTTATAGTTGCAATATCATTTGTATAAAATGAACATTTTAGCATTTGTCTCTCTGCAAGCCAAAAAGTCAGTCTCTTTAATTTTTTAATTTTGAACTTTTAAGATCATTTTCTAATAATTTGAGGAAATAAAGGTTGTCCATAATGTCTTCCAAAAATGTATTTTTACTGATATACTACTAATAGTATAATATTTCAAAATGCTTTGTTGAAAAGGTAATTTAAGATTAAAGGATAATTTATGAAATGCCAGAATTAGCAGCAACAATAATACATACAGTCTTTCATCATTCAGTTTGTGAAAAGCATATATTTTCATGTGAAAAACATTTTCTTATGAAAAACATTCTTGTATCTGGAAATTCAGATACAAGAATCTAATTAGTTGGGCTTTTAAAATGTAAAGTCAATGCAGGGTAGTCTGGAAGAACATTTGAAGGGCTTAATAGCTCATAAACTTGAAACAAGCATTTATATAAAAATTAATGTAAATTCTTGATTTTATATCTTCCTATTTAAAGAATATTAGCTCCACATATACAAGCGTATATTCTACACACACACTTGCATATATATACACACAAGAAAAGCTGTAGTCTGAAATAGCAAATATCTACGTTCACATTTATCCAGAGTTACATCACAATGCAGCCTTGTATTTGTTGATAGTTGAGTAAGTTGCCACTGTCAAATGTAATAAAACTAAGTATCTTTTTTAGAGTCACATTATAACTGACTATTTTGTCGTAAAAATTTGGTATAAACTTCCTGTGCTACTGTACTAATTATGTCAAGAAAAGTTTATTTCCTTATCCACTTGGAAATCCATTTCATGCATTAGGCAGGTATACTTAATATCTGTACAACTATGGGTGTGTATCTGTATGGGACAAAAATGTTCCCAAAATAGATGAAAATGTGTAATTGATGGAGTATAAATATTGTTAAATGTGAGAGAAGTATCTCTTCCAAAAATACTTGGTTTTTATTGTCCTAAATTTCTGGTCTTTCCTTCTGCTCCTCAATAATGGAATGTAGAAAAATAACTGCATGTGGGGTCAGTTGTGACAAATTAGAATTTTTTATGATAGCTTTCTGAAGTACATTAGTTGTTTTAAATTGAGTATAATTTAACACACACTAAGATACTCCTGGCTTCCAAAAGAGAATGCACCTTAAGGCAGGAACCATTATTTCTGCTAGAAGAATTAGACACAAATTAGAGATGACTGAACTGGTGGGGTGGGGAGAGGCAGCTTGTGAAGGTCATTGGAGACAACTATTCTTGGAAACATTGTTCACCGAATTTGATGAGCAGTAAATTTTGAAATGTGCTACATTCTGTTATTTTCACAGAAAATTTTGTGTGATCTAAAAAATTAAAAAGATATCATCCTTGTGAATGAAGTATAACCCCTGAAGAAAAAAATAACCAAGAAACTTACTTAATACCTCTCCCCTAGTTTGCCTCTTTTACTACCTTTGTGCATTTCGTCCACTCCCAATACTGTATGCGCAACTCTGAGATTTCTGAGTAACTTTTCAAATACCTCATGCTAGGCTTTGTAGATACTTTCTCAGGCAGGGTAAAAATGAATTCACATAGAACAAAATTGCCAAGCATATGTGACGGAACTGTAGAGAAAAAGGGCATAACTTTAATCTTCAGAGTAGCTTAGAAATAGCTCCACAGTTATTATGCATGAGCTCTGACAATTGACATTTCTCATTTTGGCAGCGTTCACCTCCAGCCCCCTGTCAGCACCAGAACACATTCATCTCTGAGATAAATGATTAATGAGCTGCCTATCATTTCCACTCCATACCAAGCAGTGCAGGCTTTAGTTGATCATATTGCAGCCATCAGCGTTGTTACCGAAATTGATTCTGCCACTAGAAGATGACTGATTAGCATTTAAATAACTGAGTTATGGCATTAAAAATGGCACACTCCCTTCTAAATAGTTTTCACACCTGGTAAGGTGTTTTGGTTTGGTTTAGTTCGGTTTGGTTTGGTTTGGTTTGATTGCTTAGTAGCTAGCATCACAGTTTTTGATGGGGGAAGGAAATATGAAAAGATTGTTCTTTAAAGAACAATGCTCTACGGTTTCCAGAGTTCCTATTCTTTTTATGTCAGATATGAAACAAATCTGTGAAATGCTGAAACTTGAGTGCAATGGTGAGTAATCCAGTTGGCAAATTATTTCCTGTAGAGAAAGTATAGTGCAGTGTTGGACAGTTTTTGAAATGCCAGAATTTATCCAGATAGAAGGGAACTTAGAAGATCTAGATTGACGAATCTACTCAGATGCAGGGAACTGAACCTTTTCTTATATTTCAGTCAGCAGATGTGAGAATGAGGATAAGAGCATCATCATGTAGATGGTGGGGTGATGCGGGCTGCATTTCTAGAACAGATGGCAAATCATGTGAATCTGCATAAGCCCACAAAAAGTGACAGATTGTAGTTTCTGTAAGTGATACATCCAAGAAAAATGAATAGAACTTAGAACTTCTATTTTCTCTCTTCTGCAATTCTTGTCCTCAAGTCCTCAATATTACTGAATTTAAACTTCTCCCATACCTACTTTCTATCTTCCAGCATGGCTCCCCTTAGTACATTTCCCTTCTATTTCCTTGTTTCCTCTCAGACTTTTCTGAGACCAACTCTTAAACTACCTCTGAATTCAGGTAGCCACCTGAACTTCATCTGAGTTACCCTGTTGAGGTGCGTATGCATTTGTTTTAGGGCTGAGACTGATTATATGGTGAAGTAGATCCATCATAGGTTGTTCTCAGTCCCACTGTATCTGCCCTATACATCTTGGTTAATATTTTTTCCAAAGTCTGTTAGTTAGGCTGTGATAGTGTTACTGAGTTTTTAAGCAGCAGTTAGAAAAGGCTGTATTGAAGACTGCTAAGTAAAAGACATTTTTACCCAGCATTGATTAACGTAGACACCTGAGGCTTACTTGCATTTGGGATAATGGGCTGAAAATGTTCCTAGTGAGAAGAAAAACTGAGGTGATGAAAGAGCACATGGGAACAAGATTTATACGTGTGGACCAATATCAAACTTCCTTTATATGTTAAAATTGTCTAGTAACAAAATAGCACTCTTTTCAGTCACTGTGAGATGCACCAGTTAGGCCAAGCTGGGTCTGGATCTGGCGGTAAGGACCGTGTATGACCCACACTGCTTTGTCCTTGACACAAGCAGCCTAATCACCGCCTTTCTCTCAGGACCCTTTGCAGCATAGTGTTCTCAGCATAGCAGTGAGTGTTTGCTCGCTGGTCATTTTTAAGTTTACTACTAATCTGGAAACTAATATGACATTTAAAATCATAAATTTTAACTGGAAAAAATATAGATCATTCAGGGAGATGTCCCAATTGGGTGGTATTGAAATTAACTCTCTCTGTGTCTTTCTGTTTCTCTCTGTTTCTCTCGGTCTCTCATCTCTATCTCTCTATCTCTATCTCTATCTCTATCTCTATCTCTATCTCTATCTCTATCTCTATCTCTATCTCTATCTCTATCTCCCCCCACATCAGATTGAACCCAGGTCTTTCAGGCTGAGTCAAATCCCCAAGCCCTGCCCTTTTGAGACAGGTTCTGATTAAGTTACTTCTCCATCCTCCTGCCTTAGCCTCACAGAATACTGAGACTAGAAGCATGCACTGTCAGGTCCACTTTAGGACTCTTAAATCTGGTGTTCTTTTGTAGACGAATGAACTGCACAGGCTCATGGTGTACCCACTGAAGAAAACAGTGTAGCACTTGGTCAACCTTTTGATTTTCCAAGGAGACTTCAGACATGTCTCACAGGTGCTCTTTGTGGTGCATGACTGTGCTGCCTGGGAAGATGGACGACCTCTAGGAGTTGTAGAATTTCTTGCCCGTGCTTCATAGATGATTGTCTGTTTCTCAGTCAGCCTCTTTCCAGATTGTTGTATGGGCATGTACTAGCTGAAAGGCATATCTGGAGTCTGTACAGAAGTTTAACCTTTTGCCTTTTCCTAATATCAATGCCTGAGTAAGAGTTACGGGCTCTGCCTTTTGAGCAGAGGTTCATGGAGGAAGTTTAGCTGAAACGACCTGTTGTGAGCTCTCATCTGTATAACCTGGCTTTCGATATCCTTTATGGATGTATCTACTTTTATCAGTGGGCCACAGCTCCTCAGGGTATTGAAGGAGCAAAAGACCCATGTCCTGCATGCTAGACAGGCCTGGGAGATGACCTGTTTATAAGAGTGGCTAGTTTCTGGGCCGAGAAGAAACAAACATTCTCTGATTAGGAGTCCCTTTGACCCTAACTATGGTTATAGAGCCAGAGGAGGCATTTTTAGAGAAGGAAATCAAAACAGAATGAATTGAATGTGCTCACCCATGACATCCAGGGTTATGAGGGGTTTCTCAGAGAAGATGGTGATATCTGTGGATAGGGGCATCACAGGCTCCCCTGGGCCTGTTTAGTAAAAGTGA
The DNA here is from genome assembly GCA_004363535.1 of Dasyprocta punctata. NCBI lineage: Eukaryota > Metazoa > Chordata > Mammalia > Rodentia > Dasyproctidae > Dasyprocta > Dasyprocta punctata. The sequence continues at coordinate 86,750 of RJWM01004989.1, read as the reverse complement.
GGGTTTTGGCTGGCCTTGCCCCTCTCTGGGAGCAGGGCCAGTCAAACCACCAATTTCTCCAGTCGGGCCCATTATCTATCTTACATGCAGAACAGAGGCCCAGCAGAGGCTTGGTGCCATCTTATGCCCAGTGTCTAGTGCCTTTGCACTTGAAACAGGAGCCCTTCCTCAGTGGTCCATGGGTTTTTCTTTAGATGACCAGGGTGGGTTACCAATTGCAGCCACTGTAATCTTAGCCTTTCTCTTTTGTCCGTCTTATGGGTCCCCTCATTATTAAGCACAGAAAAGGCTGTGTCCAGCAATTGGTCCTTGGGTGTCTGAGGACCTATCTGAAGTTATTTGCAGTCTATGCTGAATATCTGGGCCTGACGGACAGAGGAAAAGATGTCCCACTGGTGTTTTTGGCTCCCTGGAAAATGGATCTCCATGCATATACTTGTGAAAGGTTTCTGTCAATTGGTTATAAAAGACAGATTTTCCTTTGTGCTTTGTATGACCCCATTCACTTTACCATAATTAACAGACTTTACAACGTATGAGCAGCTCGTGGAGGAGATGGACTTGATTTATTGGTCTGGGGATTGTAAGGAGCGGGTAGAAGAGACCTTCTGGTATCATTAGGCAGGGCAGACCCACATCCCCCTGGGACACAAATGGGGTCTCAGAACAGGGGCATCCAGGATACCTTTGTCCTCCTCAGGGCCCGCACTAAGGGCCGCAGCTCCTGAGCATTCCCTTTGATAAAGAGTCACAAAAGCCTGAATATAAGGCATTTTATTTGACCTTTTGTATTTCAAGCAGTAACACTGTAACTGGACAATTGTCTCACAGTTTACAGTACTATCCCATATCTATCCTTGCCACTTCTCAGTTTGAAGATAGTATTGCAATAGTAGATAAGCTGTTGTTTTAAATTGCCGGCATCAAACCTGTCCTGCTCATCAACGACATGGCCTAGTGGTGATGTTGGAATCTGCGTGGTGATGAGGTCTGAGAGGTTTCCCACTGGCTTGGCTTGGGGCCTGGAGAGAGAAGGAGGCAGCTAGGTCTGAACTCCTCAAGGTGGCCTGCCCACGGGAGACGACCTGTGGGTTCACAAAGTGCCCTTTTGACCCTCGCACAGACTGGACAGAGGTCTCTGTCAGAGTAATGCCAGTGTCATTTACCACAGGAGAACGCCTCTGTCTCCATTATCGAGACCCCTCAATTTCTTAGAGACAAGGGCACTGAGCTTTTCCTAATCCTTTAACTCCCACAAGCTAATGAAAGAAATTTCCCAAGCAAAGTCCTTTTAGCCACCTAGCTGAACCTCTTGAAGGCCCGAACTGTATTTATTTTGAGCCAGTTAATGGCTTAGCTGGTATTTCAAGTCCCTTGACGGCTCTGCTTAACCAGAGTGAAACCATATGAGAAAAATATCTCTTGTATTTATTTCGATAGAAAAAGGACTAAGAGCTTGGAAGCTAAGCAGGGTCGGCCCTGGTTAGTACTGGGATGGGAAAAAGCACTGAGAAAGGGGTGGCTGTTTCTGTATACTCACAGTTACTTTAGTTAGGTTTTTAAATGTTGTCAAATGCTGTTCTGCTCAGGAGTCAGGCATAGGTCTTTAACTTCTCTGCATTTAAACAGGAAAGCACAAAAGCCAGGTGGCAATGGACTCAGGCTGGCTCTTGGATCAGGAAGTAGCAGGTCTGCTGTGAGTGCAGGTAGTGACTGACCCAGGCAGGCCTTTTGTAGTGCCGCTCCCAGCCTGTGCTCTTTGCTGTTGCCTGGGTTGTGCTGCCAGAGGCCTGAGCATCTGCTCCTACAGGGCTGCCCTTACGCCTGTTGCTCTTGGCTTGGCACAAGCCTGACCATGTGTAAATCACTTGGTGTGTTGGGCCTTGAAGTAAGCTAAGGCATTGGCCTGACTTTGTAGTCCTCTGTACCCATGCCTGGGTGGCTTCAGCCCATCCAGTGCCATTTGGCTTGTCTGGAGCCCTACCAGGTTATGTGGGCCATGTTGGGAGGGGTGGCGGAGAAGGTCACATACTGCTGTGCACGTGGCCAGGGTGGGTTAGGCCCTCCCACGGGCTGGCCTCCAGGGCGCCTCTTATTCTGCTTGGGGCCACAGTAAGATGGTCATGCCCCACCTTGGCCTGGGTCTTCAGATTGTAGCTCTGCCCCCAAAGGTTTTGTACCAGAAAAAGCCACGTGAGTGCTTAAAAAGATAGTACACAGTTTTTCTTTCATGCAAGAAGAAACAAAAGCATTCTTTTCTCTTGTTTTCTACAAGTCCATATGTTCTTTAAAATAAGAGTTTTAGCCCATAAGGCCAGTTATTAAAAGAAAAGAAAAGAAAAGAGAAAAGAGATAGAGATAGAGAAAAAAATGGTAGTGGTTGGTGACACACACCCACGTAAAAGGTACACATAGTCACATAAAAAGACAAGATGGCAGCTGGCTATGTGGCAAGGGATTCTGGTTGCTGGCTATATGGCAGAGTTAATGTGGCAGCACTCTGGCCCAAAACACAAACTGAGAAAAAGCCATTTATAAACCAGAGTAAGTGGAGACCAGACTAATTCTTTAAAGGACAGCAAAATACACAACAAACAAACGTGCAGAGAACAAGGCAGACCCATGGGGTGAACACAAACGGCTAGAAAGGAAAAAAAAATCCTACATGCCCTTGCTGGAAAAGCAGCAAACAGTTCTCTGCACACCTTAAGAATCGTCCCCTGCATTCCCAGGTTTTGGAGAGAGCAAAAGGTGAGGGAGAGCAGGAGAAAAGAAAACTTGTGGCATTTTAGACAGAAACAGAAAGTGCGCCCATGTGGTCCTTACAGTGGCCTCCTCAGTAGCAGTTTTACTCTCCTGTCTGGCTCACCAAAAATGTTACCAGGTCATTCCTCTGGAAATGGCTCACCGGTGAAAAGTATTCCAGGCTCTTCTTGCCTTGAAAAAAGAATTAGATGAGACAAACCAAAAATCGTGCCTAAAGTTTATTTGAAAAGTGAGGAGTAAGGGAAAAACTCTCTCTGCAGAGCAAACTTGGTCTGAACAAAAAGAGCAAAGGTGAAAAAGAGCAAAAATAAAAGTATACACTGGTTTAGAAGACACAGAGTGAGCTGTCACGAAGAGTCATAGTAGCGAGTTCTTCAAGGCATCCTATCTCTGTTGGCCACATCTCATGCGAACCCAGAAGTCCTCCTTACAGGGTCCTAGGATTTATCTGGTGCTATCCCGGAGTCTTATAATTGACTGGTCCTGCCTATTTCCACAGCCAATTTTGCCACGCCCTACTTCCTATCTTGGCAAGACTATGCACAGTAGCTAAGATGCAGAAGCATCATAAGCATCCAAGGACAGTCAAGTGGATAAGCAAAATGCATGCACATACAATGGAATATTATTCAGCCTTTAAAGAGAAGGAGGTTCCGATATAGGACTCCACCTGCTATACCTTTAAGACATCACACTAAATGAGATAAGGCAGTCATAAAAGGACCAATCTGACTCCAGTTGTGCAAGGTACTTAAAGTAATCAAGAATCATAGAAACAAGCTGGGCGTGGTGGCACACGCCTTTAATCCCAGCACTTGGGAGGCTGAGGTAGGAGGAGCATTGTGAGTTTGAGGCCGGTTTGGGCTACAATGTGAGCAAGGCTGGTCTGAACTACATAGTGCAGCCCTGTCTCAAAAAAGTAGGGTTGGGAGTTTGGCTCAGTGATTTAAGCGCTTGCCTGGCAGGTGCAAGGTTGTGAGTTTGATACCTGGTGCCACCAAAAACAAAAAAAAATTATACAAACATAAGGGGAAAATGTTACTGTGGGCTAGAGGGGAGGGATTGGGAAACTTTTGTTAGTGTAGAGTTTCAGTTTTACAAGATAAAAAGTTTTGGAGATGAATGGGGGTGATACATTGTGAACGTATAAAATACTACTGAACTATGTACTTAAAAATGGTTAAGATGGTAGATTTTAAGTTTTATGTACTTTGCCAAAAAATGTATCAAGCTGGATATACATTGTATAAGTAAATTATAAAGACTCAGCTAATAGGCAGACAACTAACTTTACTCTAAACTGGGTGATATTTGGTAATATTGCTGAATGTTCTAAATTTTACCCAAGCTGGGCACAGTGGTTTGGGTAAAATTTCTCATGGCTGTAGTTTCAGTTACTCAGGAGGTGGGAGGATGATTACTTTGAGTCCACCCTGAGTAATATAGTGAGACCCTATTTCCAAATGATAATAATAATTAGTAGTAGTAGCATAAAAAGTAATTAACTGGTAAAATAATTCAAGCTCATGCCAAAAAGGAAATTAAAAATTCCACAGTATAAAGTGAAAGTATCTTAGACATTTAAAACCATGAATGGGTAAAATTGATTTATTGATTTATGGTCTTTTTGAGACAGGGTCTTGCTATGTAGTTCAGATTGGCCTTCAACTCATTTTGTAGCCCAGGCTGGCCTCGAACTCACAGTGATCCTGCTGCCTCAGTGCTGGGATTACAGGTGTGTACCACCATGCCTGGCTTGGGTACAATTTAGAACATTCAGCAATATTACCAAATATCACCCAGTTTAGAGTACAGTTAGTTGTCTGCCTATTAACTGTGTCATTACAATTTACTTATACGTGATACTGGAGGCTGTTCCAAGCCTACTCATTCAACCTGAAGAATAGTAATCTGAAGAAATCAGTCCCCTTTTCTGTGCAAGAGATTGAACTCAGGGCTGCCCTCGTACTGGGCTGTGTTCCCAAAAGACTCCCCCTCCCACTTTGAGACAGAGTCTCGCTAAATTGTCCAGACTGGGCTTCAATTTGGGTTTTTTTTTTTTTTTTGCGGCACCGGGGATTGAACTCACAACCTCGCACCTGCCAGGGCAGGCGATTAAGGCACTGAGCCAAACTCCCGGCCCTGGTTTTTTGAGGCAGGGTCGCACTATGTAGCTCAGGCCGGCCTTGCGCTCGCGTTGTAGCCCAAGCCGGCCTCAAACTCACAACGCTCCGCCTACCTCAGCCTCCCCAGTGCTGGGATTAAAGGTGTGCGCCACCACGCCGGGCTTTGGGCTTCAATTTGTGATCCTTCTCCCTCAGCCTGTCATTTTGCTAGGATTACAGGCATGCGCCACTGCTCCCGGTTTAGGAATTACACTTTCTATAGGCAATACTTTTGGAAAAAATATATTAATTCCTTATACACCAAATATGAACCTTCTCTGTATAAAGTTTGTAACATAAAACATTTCTCAGCAGTGCATAAATATGTTTTATAAAAATTTCATAGATAACTTTGTGAAACTTAACAACATATCATAGACCTCTTTCCCTTTCTGTGACTATATCTCTGCAACATTATTGAAATGACTTTTGTAATACTGTCTTGTAGGTGAGTCTTTTTTTTTTTTTTTTTGTACGAGGAATTGAACTCTAGCTCTCACCTTGACGGGCAGGTGCTGAGCCGCTGTGTGACATCCCCAGCAGATGTGACCAATTTGAGTGGTTGTCTAGTTTTGGATCTCTACATTGGTTCTAAGCATACATCGTTATACAAATAAATGTATTAAAACACTTAAGAAAAACCTTAGCCCTCTGTTCCATGATCTGAATGCCCCTCCTCCTGAAACTCCAGTCCTCGCTTGCCAAGGTGCATTGGTCAGCTTTCTCTCTGCTGGGTCAAAATGCTTGACGCCTGCACTTTGAAGAAGGCGCTGTTGATTTGGCTCGTGAGTTCAGAGGTCCCACGGCTGTGGGTCCGAGGGCAGGCCGACAGCATGGCAGAAGGGTGGAGCAGAGTCGAGCCAGGAACTTCCTGGAGGCCGGGAAGCAGAGGGCCAGTGAGAGACCCCCAGTCCTGAGGCCCAGCCCAGGAAACCGTCTTCTTCTCCTGGACCTCTTGCTCTAGCAGCACAGTGCACTGTGAACATCAGCGGGTGGACGTAGGGACGCTGTGACTCAGTCCCCTCTCCAGGAATCTTTTCAATCGGTCAAGTTGGCAACTAAAATTAACAGGCACACCAGATCTGATTTGAAGATTTTTACATACAGACAGAAACCTGTACACGAGCCATGTGTATGTGTTTTTGTGTGGCAGTCTTTGCCTTTCTCTCTGCCTGCATAAGTTCGTTCTGTATAAATTCTCTTCAACTGCTTTTTTTCTATCTAAACTAACTATCTTACAGAAATTTCCTTTATTAACCTTTTATAAATATTTTTTAAAAGCTGACTGAATGGTGTTTATATGAATATATCTCCCACTGAGAGAAATTTAGGGCTGTTTTCCCTCAAATTAGTGAGCTTTACATTTTGATACGTATTGCCAAATTGCCCTCCAAAGGTTGAACTATTTCCCTATAAATAACATGGAATAGGAAAGGATATTTCCCTAACATCTTCGACACTTGCAACTATAAAAATTTTAATTCTGGCCATCTGTTAGATAAGAATCTTAAAAATAGCTTATTTAACTCATGAGTTAAGTACAGATTTTATGTAACTATCTGCTCTTTGTATTTATTTATAGTGCACTCTCTTCGTCCCCACATTCAGTATTAATGGTGTGTGCTTGGGGTGGGGAGCAATTTGGGAAAACCCCAAATTAGATGTATGTAATTCTTTACTCAACTTTTCTCATAAAACTTGGAAATAACCTTTGATCCATATCTTCATTGTTTTTAGTTGGCTTTCATGTTCTCTAAAAATGCTATCAGTTTTCCTCTACATTGATCAGTCCTAGATGCCCCCACCCTAAAGAGAAAAATAAAAGTGCTTCCTTACTAAACCGAACCTTTGTCAGGGGATTCAGTGTGTCACAGTCAAGTCACGACTTTAAAGTCAGCACAGATTTGACATTGACTATGGACTGTAACTATGCAACCTTAACTAAATTAGGAATTATCTCCCAGCTTTGATATTCTCACCTGAGAATGGGTGATAGTGACGTGTTAAGTATGAAACAATTCATAGGAAGCCTTTAAAAGTGATAGTCTTTTTTTTTTGGAAATCTGGGAGCTTTAATGTATTTTACATGATTTGTTTAGTTCAAAGTCAGTATGCAAAATGACCCATAGTTGTTTGCCAGGTTTGAGTATCTGTTTTGTTGTCAATGTTGTTGTCATTTATTGGTTTCGTTTTTTATTTTTTTTTTTATTTATTTTTTTATTTATTTATTTTTTTTACAGCACCAGGGATTGAACTCACAACCTCGCGCCTGCCAGGGCAGGCGCTTAAGGCACTGAGCCAAACTCCTGGCCCGGGTTTTTTTGAGGCAGGGTCGCACTATGTGGCTCAGGCCGGCCTTGTGCTCACGTTGTAGCCCAAGCCGGCCTTGAACCCACAACGCTGCGCCTACCTCAGCCTCCCGAGTGCTGTGGTTTCGTTTTTTAAACAAAACAATGTTCAATCAGATTCTTTATATGAGTTATTGTGTTCTCCAGATACTGATCGCAGTGACCCTGAGATGGGCTAATGGTTCCGCTAAAGGTCTGGTAATGTCTTGGTTCAGAGCTGTTTTTGTAGTCACATTGCTTCGCATTCTGTACTTCATCACTTCTTGCCATTTAGTGTGGTCCTAATTATTTACCTTATTTCTCAGTAGTTTCCACCCTAAATAGACTCAATAACAATGTCTAGTTTCCTGTTTTGAAAATACTTTCATATGCTGAAAGGCCAAAGTGACCTGCCTGAGCTAATTTAGTTAGAATGAATCATACTGAAAAATGAATCTTGTTTAGCTTGAGGGTTAACTACTCAGGAACAAATCTCTCTCATGAAGACTTTTTAGGTTTGTTTGTTTTATTTTGTGTGTGTGCTGGGGACTGAATCCAGGGCTTTTGCTTTGAGGTACATTCTTTGCCCACACCTCCCTTTTTTAGACAGAGTCTCAATAAGTCACTGAACTGCCCAGGCTGGGCTCAGACTTGTGATCTTCCTGCTTCAGCCTCCCAGAATGCTGTCGTTTCAGGCATGCTAGTTTTGAACTCACTATTTAGCCCAGGCTGGCTTTGAACTTGCAGCAATCCTGCCTCAGCCTCCCCAGTGCAGAGACTACGGATATGCGCTACCACATCTGGCTAATTTTTGAATGGGAAATATACTCACATGTGTATTAAGCAGGATTCTCCAGCAAAACAGAACCAATAGGAAACAGGTATATGAGAGAATTCACTATGGGAATTGCCTGTATGGTTACAAGAGGTCAATATAGCACTTGATATTCTGTCTATAAACTGGGGGAGAAAGCGAGTTAAATAATGCAGCCCAAGTCTGAAGTCATGAGGACAGGAAACGCCAAAAAGGTACAACTTTTCTGAGGAAGAAAACCTGAGCCCCAGAGAGAAGCGCACTGGTATGAGTCCTGGAGTCCAAAGGCTGGAGAATAAGGAGCTCGGACAGACAAAGGCGGATGAAGACAGATGTCCAAGCTCACCCTCAAGCCCCACTTTGTTCTATTTTGGTGCCCCACAGATTGGGTGAAGCCCAACCACATAAGAGAAGGTGGAGTCTTCTTTACTCAATTTAACGGTTCAAATTCTAATCCTACCCAGAAATATCCTCAGAGCCATGGACCCAGAAATAATTTTCATCAGATAGTGGGGATTTGTTAGCCCAGTCAACTTGATACACAAAATTAATCATCTAAATGTGTTTTCAAAATCAGGAAGTACAAAAGAAAACAAAGTGAGAAAGTTCCTTTTCGTCTCAACTCAGCATCTTAGCATTTCCCTTCCCTACTCTCGAGAAGTCTGTAGAATACTGAAGAGACAGACAATTAAGAAACTCTAATATGTGAAAGCACACTCAACCTTGTCCTTATCCATGATTCTTGAGTCTGGGGAGATTTCAGGATTCAGGAGAGGGTGTTTCAGACTCCTAGGCTGAGAAGCTTTAGTCATGAGATTTTAATATTAACCAGAGGGTTAAAAGGATTGATAAACACTGAATTTTTAAAAGTGCTAGCTGTCACAGCTGAAATAAAATGATTCCTTGGCTTACTTCTTGGACTCTCTATTGCAGTAATCACTTGTGTGTGGCAATTTCCTGGAGGTTACTTATATGAAATGCAATCTGGAGTAACTGAAATGTGTTAGGTCTGGCTACTTCTTACTAAAATGTGGGAGTTAAAACTAACAGTAATACTTGTATCTGAATACTACCTAAATATTGATCATGCCAATTTATTATGTATTGAATGTAATTATGATGTTGCAATTATATATACAATATGTATTGTACCTAACTTGTTTAAAGTTATATTAGTTGTACAATATTGCTATGCCATATAACTGTAATATTTTCAATCCCTGTGTGAATGAAACACTTATTTACATGACTGTATCCTTATGGAAAGTTATAGAATGAATAGTCTTTTAGAACGTTTCCAAGAGAGAGAACAATGGCCGCAACACCAAACAAGCCCAGTCTGGGAACCAACACGATGCATGGGGCTCCAGCAGACTGGGAACAGCCAGACCCCAGCCCTTTCCAGCAGGCAAGAATTACTCCCTCCCCTCCAAGTGACCAGCCTATCTGGAGAAACATAGGCTGTAATGACAGCTATTGAGGTGAAATGCAATTGGATGCCGGTGGTGCTTTGGTATTTCACTAACGTTGCAGGTCTGGGGCCAGTGGTCTGATCATAGGTTCAGAGGATATCATTAAGCAATGTGTCATCTAGGGGGGATCTCCTTCTGAGGGTTGCAACCATGGTTGATTCCCTATGGTCTTGTTTTGAGGTCCTATGTCATTTCCAGTGTTTTGTTGAGTTGGGTTTTATTCTCTTTTGTTTTGTTTGATTATGTTAAATCCCATGACAGAAGAAGTTATTTCGAGGATAGCAAGATACATTATGGTAGCAAATTTGGATTTACTATGGGCTTGTTTTGAAGGGCTTTGTCACATTCACTGTTTTGTTTTTATAGTCTCTATTCTATTTTGTTCTGTTTGATTTATACTATGTCCGAAGTTATCTGCAACTATTTTAAAGACATCAAGGGCCATTATAGTAACTACTGTTGTTTTCATGTTTTGAAGTCCTGTAACTTTTACACTGGTTTGTTTTGATTGCCTTTATTCTGTTATATACTCTTTAAAGAATAAAATAAAATATGATTAGGATTTAAAAAAAAAGAAAGTTTCCAAGCCCATGAACACTTAAGTATTTGTGCTCAATGTTTTTTTATAAATACTTTAGGATATGTTTCTCTAAACAAAGGAATCTTTGTTTTGAAGTCATTTTTCTATTTTTGCACACATTCCTTTTTCATTTAGAGTCTGCAATCCTCATTATGTAACCTACAGCCTACATGATTGAAGGAATCCATTCCCTCCCTCCTTGGAGGGGAAATGTTTTCCTGTGCTACCATGCAATTTGCTTTGCAACAATTATTGCTATTTGTAACTGTATCTTGTGATCACAAGACACATGTAGCTGAATTTCAAGCCTGTTGAGAACACAGAAGGCAGGGGTACTGTTTCTAAATGTCATTGACTTAATGATTTTACTCACAGTTTTTTTTTTTTTAAGTTCAGGCGTTAATCCAAATCATCCATTTCTGAAATGTACTTTAGAAAAATTCCTTGAAGTGTTCTGTTCTTGCAAAGGGCTGCTTTATCCATTATTTTATTTCTCCAAATCCCTGCAATTTCTTAACCTCATTTCCAATGAAATAATTTATCAGACAACTTATCTCCAGATCCTATTTTGAGAAATTATCAAAGCCACATATCATGTGTTCCAGATTGTTTAGGGACCCATACCTAGAAGCATGTGGTATCTTACAATTCTTTCCATGCTTTTGACTACAAAGTCATAGATGTGTGCATAACTGATACCTTTTACCAATTATTTTAGATGAAATTTACAAATGTCTTGGCATTTTCTTCTTTTTCCTTTAAAAGAATGCCAAAGCTAACAAAATATTCCTTTTTGAATCGCAGATTAAACAAGGAGTGTTATTTTTGTTTAAATACATTATCTGAGGTATAGTTTTAGAGCTCAAACATATTCATCATATACTTTCCCTGAACAGCTTTAAATGTATTCTTAAATTTATACCTCCAAGTTTAGGTTATATGATAGATTATAAAGGAAGGAAAGCAACATGAAACATATTTATTCATCTTGCAATGTTATATTTATTTTCCTTTAAAGGGGATAAAGCAGGATTTTAGTGCCAGTTTAGCAGATGAGTGGTCCTGTGACAAATGACAGTAATGAACTGCTACCCTGTTCTACCTCCACTGGTAACTGACGTTTACATTTAGGAAAGTCACTGTATAACTTTATGATGAGAACACCGGGAAGTGATAGAAACCTTTCCAGCTGTCTTAAATTCTTCTTTGGAAACAAGAGAAGTATAAATAAATAAATACCATATCTCATCCTGAGTTGTTTTCATGACTTAATGGTACTGTTGACAGTGAAGGAAATTGCCTGAGGGTTGATGCCTTTAGGTCACTGGGTCCAACAGTAAAAGAAGTCTACAAATTCTCCTGGTTTGGAAGCAATGATTCCTAATTCCTAGTTCCTCCCTTGGTTCACAGTATGTTCATCTGGAAAACATTTAGTCATTTCTGAGGAGATTTCAAAATGAGACAAACTCTGGTCCACTGTCTGCCTCTCATAAAAGGTCAAACACATGACCGAATAAGACATAACATTTCTGAGACATATGGAAGAAATAATCAAGTGAAAGGGACTCTGATCACTTTGAAGGATAGATAAATCTCTTATGCAGAAAAGTATATTCTCCCATCAGGGCAACTGTTTTCATGAAATTTAAACCCTCTCAAAAGACAAAGAGAAATATTAAAATGTTGCAGGGAAATGTGGTACTGTTTCTGATTTTCTAGAGTTGTGCCACACAGTTTGGCTTTAACTGATCATAGTGTGTTATTTGAAGTTGAACTAATAAAAAATTAGGATCTAAATAATACTTTCTAAATGAGTGTCTAAGTGGAAAATCATGTTAAATTATCTTTTAATTAGTGATTGTTCTTTAGAAGAATATCACTCTACTATTTATCAACATTCAGGTGAAAAGATACTGTGATCTTTCAATGAGAAATCATTCATGTAAAACCATCACTAAATAAACTTTATTACCTTAATATTTTATGGTGTAAGATTCTTTCAACCAAGGTAATTGGCTTGTTTTCCTGGGCAACATTTCGAAATTCTGTGAAAAATGAATAGTTTCTTGGAAAGGGACTTACTAAGTCATAGTGTCACCTGTGGCATTGCCCCAAACTATTACTCTGCTCATATATTTTCCTTTCTTTCAACTTAGGGCACTCACTGTTTTTTATGTCTGTCTGGAAGTTTTCTGTTCTTTATCTGTTCACCTAAAGGAACAATCATTTTAAAGCCAGCATTTTTTTTATATCCAAAAACCACTATATTTCAGTCTAAATCTTTAAAAATAATAAGGAAATACTACAGAACACAGTGCCCTGCCACTGATATTATGTATTGTATAAAGAAAAACAATAATGTGCTCACTTGGATTTTCATTTTTTCAATCAAGATACATGTATTACATTATAAATTGTTCCTAGGGTACTCTGGTCTTAATTAGCCATCTCATAACCTCATGCTGTAGGTCAAATGGGGTCATAAACAACTTAACTGGCTTACCTCAAACCAACATCACTATTAGAAAGTAACTTAAAACACATGCTTTGCTCAAACTATAGATTTAGCATCATCTTCTTAGGAAAGATAACCCATGGTACCAGAGTTATTAATTCTTTTTCAGCAACAGATCAGAATCAAATTCCTCGTGGATTAAGTAAGGGAAGAAACTAAAATGAAGTTTCACAAAATACAACCCACAGAATTTCATCATTCTTAATCATAGAGGATTTCTTTGAAACATTAGACCCGTTAAATATGAAATTGATAGTAAGAGTTGAACCATCTTTAGAAATTATGTTAGACTGCTGTAGACTGAGATTTCAGACTCAATATCTACTGCCAGTAATTAGTTTAGGACTTGATATGAAATATTTGTTGAATGAGTTAATGTAAATTAAGTCAATATCTTAAAAAGACAACCTTGAAATTCTGTAAGTTTAGTAATAATCCTAGTTTATTTCTCAGAGCATTGAACTCATCCTATGTAGAGATGCTTTCATAATTATGCACAATTTTATGGTTGTCAGATGAAAATAAAAATGAACAAATGAAGGTACTTGTAAAATTGCTACTTAAAATAATTATTTTGTAATTTGTTATTGTTTACACAAGATTTTGTGTGATATTCCTTCTACAATTTGGTGTTAGGAAAATATTTGTCCTGGTGAATTGAATACTATTAAAATTCTATAGCCTATTTTCCTCTTTTTTTCTATCTTCCTAGGAAAACATGGAATTGATATCAAATTATATTTTATGTATTTAATGCCTAAATATGGTTTTCTTATTGTGCTTGGTGTTTTTGTCATTTTTATCCTCTTTTTGTTTTTTTGAGACAGAGTCTCACTGTGTAGTGCAGGCTGGCCTTGAACTTGCTTACGTAGCCCAGGCTGGCCTCAAACTCATGGTGATCCTCCTTCCTCAGCCTCCCAAGTGCCAGGATTACAGCTCAGCTATTTTTATCTGCCTTGATATATATATAATATATATATATCACTTTATTTTTGCATCTGAATTATTTTTTAGAAAGAAATGTACTAACTTTTATAAATTAATGTCTATTTTATCCTTAATTTGTACCTCCAATTGTTCTTTAAACTTTCAAAAAACAGGGTCTACAGTTTTTGACTTTCAGGATATTCTATCAGTCAGCAAAAATTTACTGGGTACTTCCTACATGTCAGGCACTGTTGTGATTCTTTTCTTGACTCAAAAATTACTCTTCCTCTTTTGATTCATTCTCTCTCACTTTTGGTGTATAAATGCTGTCAATCACTCTGTCAGTGAATCTGAGATTTTCTCACTCTATAATATGGTCTTTGATTTAGAAATGCAATCCTTTTGTTGAAACTCTTGAAACCACATGTGCTTCAGAATTTAGAAGTTTTGGATTTTAGCAAAGTAAAAATGTATGTACTATGTGTTATTTAGTACCCTGCATGAGGAGAGGGATAGCATCTTGTAACAAATATGTTATTTCTGCAGTTGGGTCAATGAATATTTATCTAAAGTGAGAGCAAGACTATAAACAATTCCACCACATTCTTACCAAGCTTTGCTGCCAAAATGAGTGTTGTCTTAAACTAACCAAAAAAACTTTTTGTTTTTCAAATTATTTTAGATTTTGAAATTGCAGCTAAGGGATGGTAGGCCTCTTAAACTCTACTTTAAATATTTGAGGCGGACTGTTTAATCTGTCTGATCATAAATTTTGTGGAAGCAGATATCAAACCCATGGCTTCATGCATGCTAGGCAAGTACTGTGCCACTGAGTTATATTCTCAGGTCTAGGCCTTTGTTTTTATTTTATTTTATTTTATTTTACTTTGGTAGTGGGAATTGATCTCAGTGCCTTTGCACTGAGCTATAGCTCCAATCCTTTCTAATTTTTTATTTTGCACCATGGTCTCACTAAGTCACTAAATTGTCCAAACTTGCAAGCTCCTGCCTTTTAAATATCTCCACTAAAGGACTAATCAATACTTTAATTTGTATTGATGCAAATTTAATGTCTTAACTCATTGACCTTTTTCTCAGTTCTTATTCTGTTTACTCCTGGCATCATTATTGAGTTCTATGAAAACTACATACTGTAGATGTGTATATTTTATACACACCTCTTATCTTTGTCAACCATGTTATAATACAGTTCAGGCCTTTGTTACCACTTTTCCTGTCTTTCTGGCTTCTAAAACTAGACTGCATTCATTATTCAGGCACTGTGTTAGGCTTCGTTAGATTCCTCATCTATAAGGATATCTTAGTGGGAAAGACAAAGAAGATTGGTTAAGTAAATTAGGGAACATTTGGCCCAATGGACTATTTTGTAATCAATAGGAAGAGTAGCTCTATACACCAACTGCAAAGACATATTAAGGAGAAATGTATGTTTCATAGTAGTATATTGAGGACCTACAGATAGTTTGTCCACATAAAGAAAGCTCTGGAAAGCCACACATCAAGCCATAGCTGTGTCCAGACACAAGGAACTTTATTTTCTGATTTTAAAAGCATTTCTAAAAGAGAAAAATCAAAAACATGTATATTAATATAAATGATAGCATCAAGTTAAATGTAATGAGTTTTGAGAAAAAGAATGCAATAAGAAGTGAAAAAATGGGGACCGGGGATTTAGCTCAGCAGAACAAACGCCTGCCTGGCTAGTGCAAGGTCATGAGTTTGATCCCCACTACCAAAAAAAAAAAAAAAAAAAAGTGAAAAAAATGACTTTGCTAAGTAAGGAAATTTGAGGGAGATTTTCCTCTGGGCACAGAAACAGACAATCCCCTAGAAAAACAGTATATCCCAGTGCACCCATTTCTTAAAGGATTTGTGTTTTGGAAATAGCAGATCTGGTGCTGAAAGGTAACTTCTAGGGGAAAGCAAGGTTTAAGTTTGAGATGTCAGATTATAAAAAAAATCTCAACTACTAGCTGAAATTTGAATTCAATCTCGTTTCTAGAGAGCCTCTGGAGAGTGTTAATTATTTTAAAAATATAATTTTACTTGAGAGAAATTTTAGTATATGTGCTGCTGAAGCGAGTACTTGAGAGTAATTTTATACTTACAGAGTTATCCTATAACCCCTCATCTAGTTTGTCTGCATTGCTGTTTTCTTACATTACTATCTTGGTCACTTTTCTCTCATTGCTGGGACAAAATATCTGACACCAAAATGAAGGAAGGAAAGGTTTGTTTAGCTCATTGTGTGTGGAGGTTTCAGTTCCTAATCAGCTGGCTCCAAGGCAGGGTGGCATGGCTGAGGGGCAACACTTCAAGACAGCAGACAGCAAAAGCAGCAGGAGCAGAAGAGTGGAGAACTAACCTTCTTCTCCTCACTTAGGTTGTAAGCAGGCAACCCCTGTCCCAGGGCAGGCATAGCACTCACGCCACCTCTGTGCCCTCCTCCTGCACAGGCTGAGGATATTGACAAAGTAAGGATCCTGGCTCCCTACAGAGTCTCTTAGTTAAATTTCTAAGCTTGATTCAGTGTATCAGCCATAACAATCCACCCCTTGTCAACTTGGCTACCAGACACATTTCTTTAAACCTGTTTCCAGACACAAGACATGCTCATTCTTAACATTTCACAATTTGAACATTATAACACAGGCTTAACAATCCTTAAAAACCAGTAGTAAGTCTATCAACATTATATTACATTAGACCCATAACATTTTGCCTTTGGTCACCAAAGGCTCATGCACATACTTTTATGCAAAAAGCATCTGCAAGAGTTACCAAAGTCCTAACAGTTTCAGCATTGCTGAAAAGTACAAGTCCCAAGTCTCTGAGATGTAAAGCAAACTCTTAGTTACATACTCCTGTACAAATGAAAATGAAGTTAAACACTTCCAACAGGCAATGGCATATGATAAGCATTTTCATTCCAGAAGCTACAAACAGGAGGTGCTATGGTTTATACATTGTGTCAATTGAGAAGTCTAGAAGCTTAATTAACTAACTCAACAGCTCTACATCCTGGGGTGTAGAGCACAAGCAGTTACCTGTTCATTGTGTCAATTTGAGGAGGTCAGAAGTTTAAATAAAAGACTCAGTAGCAAGCTAGGGTTCTTACTTTGTAAATATCCTCATGCTGTGCAAAGGAAGGCAAGGAGATTTGTGAAGCTACACCCATCCTGGAAGGAGGGGGTATCCTGTGCACAATATAAGGGAGGAGAAGAGGCTTGTTCTTGCCCCTTTTACTCTGGCTGCTTTTTGCTTGGCTGCTGCCTTGAAACGCTGCCTCAGTGCCATGCCACTCTGCCTTGGAGCCAGCTGATTATGGACTGAAATCTAAAGCTAAATAAACCTTTCCTTCCCTAATTTTGGGTGTCGGTATTTTGTCTCAGCAATGAGTGAAAAGTAACCAAGACAGGAGGGTACGAAGAATTGGGACAAAAGACTGTCCAAAATCCATCAGGCAAACATTAAGTCCTATAGTTGTATGTCCAGCATCTGAAGCAATTTGTGGCAAATTGTGAGCTCCAAAGGGCTTGTGTGACTTCACCCCTATGACACTCCTGGTGGATGTGGCTCCCATGGCTTTTCTTGTGGGCCCACTTTGCTCTCTCCTTGCAGCTTTCCTTAGACAATCCATGTTCCTTGTTTTTTTAAACTTCTGGTGTCTCCACTGCACCTTTGACTTCTCACTCACAGCTTCAAACACCACCTTCTCAGGGACACACTGCCTGGGCTCGCAGGCCTTGTGAGCTTGAGGTGAAGCCTTTTTAACTTCAGACTCTTGCATTCTCTATGCTCCTAAAACCAGCACCATGTGGATGATGCTGAGGTCTGTTGCCAGCTGGAGCAATAGCAAGGCTTTCCTCTCTCTTGGCTGTAGGGGTCAAGTTCCTGGATCATTGGCTACTCTGAATCTAATTCTGAGGAAATTTTCTGTGCCACTGCCATTCTGGAACATGGTGCCCTGTGGCTTTCAACTCAAAGCAAAGTCTTTCACCTTTTCAGTTTTGAGGCTGCTGAGGTTTGAGACTTGCTGCTTTTTTTGATGCCTTCAGGCCATCTTTTATATTCTCCTGTTCCTTCTCAATAATCGAGATCTCCTCAACTCTATCTTTGCATTCCACAGCTTTACTGGAGCTTCCTTTGTGGCCAAACTCACAATGTTTTAAGTCATGCTGCTGGGCTCTTTGCTCTTGATTCACAACATAAATCTGACCAAAAGCCCCCAACAATAGCCATGCCACTGCCTCAACATTTGACTGCCTTGAAATTTCTTTTGCCACTGCACTTAATCTCAGTCTCAGGCAGTCTCTGGACACAAGCAAAATGCAGACCAACTTTCTGTCAAGCAATAACACACATCATCTTGAGTCCAACAACCAATGCTGTCCTGCGCAGCAGAAACCTCCTGAGCCTGGTCTTTACTGGATTTCTGATCTTCTGAGCTCTGACCAGAATCTCCCATACAGAACAGCTTAAGGCATTCCAGGGCTACTCTTTCAGGTGACATCTCTGAACCTTTCCAAATTTTTCCCATAAGCCATTTCCAAAGGCTCTTGAGCCACAGGGTCAGGTATGGTCACAGCAATGACCCCACTTCTCTGGCACCAAATTCTTTTTTTTTTCCCCAATTTTTTAGTCTCATTTTAAA
Organism: Dasyprocta punctata; assembly: GCA_004363535.1. Taxonomy (NCBI): domain Eukaryota; kingdom Metazoa; phylum Chordata; class Mammalia; order Rodentia; family Dasyproctidae; genus Dasyprocta; species Dasyprocta punctata. The sequence continues at coordinate 68,509 of RJWM01004989.1, read as the reverse complement.
GATGATAAAACAGTAAAACCAATCAAAACAAGCCAGTGTAAGAGATACAAGACTTCAAAACATTCTGAAAACAACAATATTTACCATAATGCCTTTCAATGTCTTCAAAACAGCTGCAGTTAACTTTGGACATAGTAAAAATCAAACAGAACAGAATAGAATAGAAACAATAAAAACAAACAATGAATGCAATAAAGGACTTCAAAACAAACCAATAGTAAATACAAAATTGCTAATATAATATATCTTGCTATCCTTGAAAAAGCTGCTCCTGTCATTGGATTTAACATAATCAAACAGAACAAAAGAGAATAAAATCCAATCCAACAAAACAATGGAAAATGATATAGGACTTCAAAATGAGACTATAGGGACTGAACAATGGCTACAACCCTCAGAAGGAGATGGGCCCTAGATGCCACACTCCATCCTGCTATCCTCTGAACCTATGATCAGACCACTGACCCTAGACCTACAATGTTAGTGAAACACCAAAGCACCACAGGCATCCAACTGCATTTCACCTCCATAGCTATCATCACAGCCTGTGTTTCTCTGGATAAGCTGGTCGCTTATGGGGGAAGGAAGGGAGATTGGTACTTTTTGCTTGCCGGCCTGCACACCAGAAGGGGCTGGGGTCTGGCTGTTCCTAGTCTGGCGGTGGCCCACACACAGTGCCAGTTCCCAGACTGGGCTTGCTCCCCGGTGTGGCCTTATCCTTTCTCCCCACAATCCATGAATAGCACTGACTCATGGGGAAAGGCTGTTCCCAGGATGGCACCAAGTTCTGTCTTGGTTACTTTTCTCCTATTGCTGGGATAAAATATCTGACACCCAAAATGAAGGAAGGAAAGGCTTATTTAGTTCACTGAGTGTGGAAGTTTCAGTCCCAGCTGGTTCCAAGGCAGGACAGCATGGCTGAGGGGCAACACTTCAAGACAGCAGACAGCAAAAGTAGCAGGAGCAAAAGAGTGGAGAAAAAACCTCTTCTCCTTCCTCATATTGTAAGCAGGTTACCTCCCCACCCAGGGCAGGTGTAGCACTCTCATTACCTCTGTGCCCTCCTCCTGCACAGGCTGAGGATACTCACAAAGTAAGGCTCCTGGCTCCCTGCAGAGTCCCTTAGTTAAATTTCTAAACTTCTCAAATTGACACAGAGTATCAGCTATAACAATTACCATGGTACATTTGCTGAAACTGAGAAATCAGCCTTGATAAATCACCATTATTAACTCCAGTCTTTATTCAGATTTCATCACATTTCCATTAATGTCTTTTTTTTTCCATTTTAGAAACCAATCCATGATCCCACATCAAATTTAGTTGTCATGATTTCCTTAGTCTTTGCTCTGTGAATTTGTTTTTCATGATCATGGTAGTTCTAAGAGGTGCTGAAAATATGTAGAACGTCCTCAATTTGGGTCTGTCTGATGTTTTCTCATAATTAGAATGGAGTTAAGTTTCTGGAAAAGGTTAGGTGCACTGCTTGTCATACATAGAGGGCAAATGATATCCACATATCATCACTGCTGTTGTTTAAGTTTGGTCATATCAGTAAGGAATTCGCTAGGTTACTCCATGGTAACTGTCCCAGAATTTTCCTTTTTCCACATGCCTTAGGTTTTACAGTGTGATATTCCAGTTGGCATTTAATGCAATCCTTTTGGCTAAGTGATGGGAAGAAGGTGGAGACATGCAGGCCAGCTATACGTATAAATATGGTTGTTACAAAAATTCAAGTGGGAGATGATAATTACCAGAACTGCTTGTGGCAATGGTAGATAATAAAAACGACTGGAGGTATTCAAATGTTTCTGGGCAACAGACAGCTTATGGTAGTTTTAAAGAAAATAAGGAGAATTAAAGTTACAGGGAGATATCAATTCACATACAGTCAGGATGGTTAAAATCTTAAAAACCAAGTTAAAACAAGTGTTGGTGAGGATGTGGAGAAATTAGAACCCACATTACATTGCTGGTGGGAATGTAAAATGTTGATCAGTCACTTTGGAAAAGTCTGCCAGTTGCTCAAAAAGTTAAAAATATTTACCATATAATGCAGCAATTCCTATCTAGGCATATTTTCAACATAAATGAAAATACATGCACATACAAAAATGTATACAAATGTTCATAATTGTATTAAAACAAGTGGCAGGAGCTACCCAAATATCCAGTAATCAATGAATGGAAAAACAAAATATGATATAAATGTACAATAGAATATTAGTCATAAAAATGGATGAAGCACTGATAGAAATTACTGTATCAATGAACCTTGACACACTAAAAGAAACCATTCACAAAAAATCACGCCATTCCATTTAAATGTCCATAACGGAGACAAATTTAGAGAAAGTATAGTAGCTGCCCCATAAGCAAGGGAGAAGAGTCCAAGATCCCCAATGCTTGAAACAGTGGCTACATGCACTGTGATATCCCAACAATGAATATAACTGAGACAGCCACCAAGTGAATTGGGGGTAGGTAGCTGGCAGGTATCTGTGTACATTGGACAAAGAGATGATTCATGTCCTGGGTAGGATGAGTGGGATGATGTGACATTCTATCACATTACTCAGAAGTGCAATTTTAAAGCTGTAAATTGTTTAATTCTAGTATTTTTTTTTTTTTTTTAACGCTTTAAAACTGCAGTTGTCTGCCGGTAACTGAAACCAAAGAGATCAAAACTGGATAGAGGACCATGGGTTTAGTGTAAGGTAGGGCGAGAGAGTGTGATGGAAGGATTGGGCTGTGCAAAGTAAATGATATGGGATTGTCTTTCAGGTTGATAAAAATGTTCTAAAATTAATTATTGTGATGCTTGACTAACTCTACACTGAAAACTACTTAACTGCATGTTTGAAATGGGCAAACTGTATGTGAATTGTACCTCAATGAAATTAGAAGGAAAATCTGGAACATGTGGCACAGAAGCTACACTTGTTCCAACTTCGCTCATTCAGGTTGCAGTGCTGGTGGGAAACAAGTAGATGTTGACTGGCTCAGAAACGAGGTCGGCCTATATGTGGAATTGTGATCATTAGCAGTAAGGAGTCACTCAACAAAAAGCAAGAAGCTAAATTCATTTATTCCAATTTTTTAAATACAGTAATTGAAGATGTTTCAAGCAGAGCACCCTCAACATTTAGTAGCAGTTTTGAGGGGCCAAGGTTAGAACTGAGAACTGATCTATTCTCTAGCTTAGAAGGCAACACTGTTATTAAGACAGCTTGATAGGTCTCATTTTCAACTGTTTTAATTTCAAATAACAAAATGCCTTAATGTCCTTAAAGTAATCTGCAGAGCATCTGGGGATGATAAAAGTTAAAATTTAAGATTGCATTAATTTAAGTATTTTGGGGTATAATTACTAGCCTATATGGATTTGGAATTAACTTCGTCACTGCAGAGTTGGCTAAGACATAAAATCCAACTAGCTGGGGGCCATCACAGTTATTTTGCACTATCTTGTTCTACACCTGCCACATCCTCCCTGCCCACCCCCAATATTACATGTTGGTAGACAAGCGTTATACACCAAGGATCATTAATAGCAGTTGAAACGGTTAAAAAAAATCAAATGATACCACCAACTCTTTCAGTGACCATATGTCCCTTTTTTGGTATTAATATATGCTCAGTTTTAAAACCGAGAAAAGAGAGATACTGTACAAATTACATGACAGGGTACTGCTTGTTCTTTTCAAATGTCAAAAACACTTTATGATAGGGATAGGAGGGAGGCTGAGAGGGAGGTGAGGAGAGGTAAAAAGGATCAAGATAAGATATGCATAGGTACCAATTCCTCACTATGAATGAATTTCACATGTATGGCAAACATATTAATAAAAAATAAAAAAGAGCATCAAAAAATCACTTTCTGAGTATCAAAGAATAATTAACATGGTAGAATTTTTGTGATAGTGTGTAAGTCCTTCATGGAGTTTGACCCAGAGTTTCATTTGGTAGGCCTAAGACATGATCTTACAGTTATGAAAATTCCACGTTTGTGTCTGAATACATGCTTACAAGAACAAAGATGAAGTAACCAACAGCATATACCATTCGAATTTTTATTAATGAAATGGAAACAAACACAAGACAAGATGCTTTGTTGTTTCATATTATCTGACCATACAAGGTAATAGCAATTTTTTACAAAAGGGCTTAGGTGAAAACTGTCAAAAATATATCAGTTCCATCAAAAATTGCAGATTGAAATATCTAACATTTGATAAATGGAATTTGAAAAACAATAAATTAAATATTAGAAATCAGAGTTCTTTCCCTTGAATATGAAGGGATTCCTTTAATATTCATCAATGTACCTTCTTGTAATCATAGGAAAATTCCTTAAGATTCATTTTGCACTCTGAAAGGAAAAAACTGAGGGAATTCATGAATAATTTTCACTGCTTCATTGTAAAGTCCGAGATCTGAAAGAAACATTTAAGTGAACATTTAATCTACAGTGGAAAGCTGTAACATCAATCATCTCTCATTTATTTATTTATTTATCTTTCTCTCTTTTAAAGATCAACCTATTTTCACAATCCAATTTCTAAAACTGAGATATGGATCATCGTTTTTATTCACTATGATCCTCCTTCTCCCCCAATTTTTATCTCTCACAAATATTAGCCTTCACTACAAAGACTTCTGAGCAGGTCAAAACATCACCCTAATTTCTTTTGGGACTGGAAGGCAGGACTGAGACTCAAGAGCAACACGTAACAATAAAGAAGAAAAAAAAATTTTTTCCTCCTAAATTGCCTGTCAATACCAAAATGCTTTATTTACCGAAAGGATTGTTATCTTCTCTAAACTGGACGAAAGATGTACACATGATGGTTGCCTTGGCTGTTACTCTTCCAACTACTTCCACGATTCCAGATAATTCTTCATCAAGCTAAGACATTAAAATATCAGTTTGATTAATTCACATTTGCAGTTGATAATTAATTTGGAAAACATGCAGTTTACCCATCTTTCAACCTGTTACACAGTTTGTTAATTGTAACAAAGTAACTTTAAAATTTACCAATGTAAAAATTGAAGTGCAACAGTTAAAAAATGAGAACTTAACTATCAGCAAGTGCCAATTCCTGTTATCTTTATTTTTTAAATTTTTTTGCTTTTCTGGTACCGGGGATTGAACTCACAACCTCATGCCTGCCAGGCAGCACTTAAAGACACTGAGCTAAATCCCTGGCTCCTGTTATCTTTAATAGTAGCTTCTGGGCCAAAGTTAGTTAAATATTTAAATTGAAGACAAATTTTCTTAAAGATACTGAGAATGTCCAGAATTTCTACAAGCAATAATTTGTTTTGAGACCCACTGAAGGGCACCCTTTATAATTTATATTTTACGGAGTGTGTTCTGTACACATTAACCAAAGTGTCTGGATCTGTTTTCACAAAAGACCATGAAAATGTTTTTAAACATATGAAACATAAAATGCAGAAATAGCTGGGCATGGTGGCGCACGCCTGTAATCCCAGCACTTGGGAGCTATACAGTGAACTCAAGGCCAGCCTGAACTACAGTGAGACCTTGTCTCAAAACAAAACAAACAAACAAAAAAAGCCGAAATAGGTAACTTAAGATATCTGTACATAAAAATAGAAGATAAAGCCTGGAATAATAGTGCATTCCAGTAGTTCCAGCTACTGGAGAGGCTGAAGCAGCAGGATCACTTAAGCCCAGGAGTCTAAGACTACCCTGGGCAACAGATAACAGGGACATTCAGCCACAGTGGGGAAAAACAAATTCAACAGGTTTTTCCTCACATGATTATACGGTCTTTCATAAGACATAAGAATTGTTATCCAGCCAACATCAGGGATGTATTAAAAAATCATGGGAATGCAAACACCTGTAATTCTGGCACTTAAGAGGCTGAGGCAGAAGGATCATGGGGAGTTTGAGGCCAGCCTAGGTTACACAGTGAGTTTAAGACCAGCCTGGACTGCATAGCAAGATGCTAAAAAAAAAAACAACAACAAAAAAACCAAACAAAAAAACAAAACATAAAACACACACACACACACACACACACACACACGCACACAGAAAAACAAAACTAACATCAAAAAAATCATGGTGTCCAAAGAATCATTGTAGAGCTAGGGAAATTTTACAAGCTTGTTCTTTATACATCTGCCTCGAAAATAAAAAGTAACAACAAAAAAAGTAAGATGAACAATTACATTTAATATACATAGAGTTAATACTTAAACATACTGGCTCCATTAATTCAATGGTTCCATTTTTTCCTTCTCCATCTGACAGGATAAACATTTTTCCACTGGGATGAATCTAAGGAAGAAATATACATTAAAAATCCCCACATAAAACCTTTCAAAAATTTCATTAACATAAGAGGAAATCTGATCAAAGATGTGCGGATTGACCCAAATCACTTAGCATCAAATAATTGTTTTCCAGTTTATTTGGTTTAAATAACAACCATATTTTACCAGAACTGGTCATGAGGCACCCAGTTAATTTCGAATTTCAGTTAAGCAATGAATACTTTTTTTAGTGTAAGTGGGTCCTGTGCTATTACTTAAAAAATCTAGCAACCCTGTTAAAAACAAATTAAAGGAGGTACGTACTGTCTAAAAATGGAATCTACTGGCATTCAAGATTTTGTTGCAACACATATCCCACGGATGAGTAAAAGAAGACCCTGTTGCCAAAGATCTGGGTTTTACTCCCGGGAAGCAGCTGCAAAGAGTGCAGTCAGATCTAGCCTGAACACCAGCTTTACCAACTGCTGTGGTTCTGGGCATTTTTGTTAAATACCCAGTCCTCCAGCTCATTTTCCCTACTTGGCAGAATAAACACTCATTTCACTTACAGAATGTGTAGATGAAATGAGCTACTAAATAAACCTTTATAAATGTTCTTTTTCTCAGGTTACTGATTCTGAGACTAGGAGCCTATTCTTCACAGGTAGAATGAGGAGTCTGTATTTGAACACTGGGGTAAGACGATAGGCCGCTATGAGATCCGGAAAAGACGAGAAATACCAGGCTTTATGGAAAATACACCTCAACGAGAAAACGAAGTTTGGGGAGACAGACCTGGGTAGAAATGAAGAAAATAAGCACATTAGCCTAGATGTCATCAGTTGAGGATGGCTAGGCAAAATCCAGACGAGGGAATCAGATTTATGAAATACAAAAACAACGGGGAAGAGGGGCGCCGGTATTTAGAACCTAACACACTCGATGAGTCCGTTTCTGCATCAAATAACTGGCGCCAGAATGGACGTGCAAAGACTAAAATGTGTAGAAAGTCTGTGCAAAATCAAGTGATCGGTAGGGCAATAATCATCCGAGGCGTCAGTCCCTCACTCCGTTACCCAGAGTCGGCGACCCTGGCAGTCAGTGGGTCCCTCCCACCAGCGACACATAAGGGAGCACAAGCCCGCGAGCCCGCACACCTTTTCCAGCCTCCCCACGAAGCAGACTGGTCGGTCAATGAACTGAGATAACATGCTGGCGTTGATGCGCGACTTCGGCAACTCCATAACGTCCACCATGATTACGCCTCTGGAAGGCGGGAAACAGGAGGCTGACGACCGAAAAAGAGAGCCCCGCGGGCGCCTATAGGACAGATTTTCATGCGACCAATCAGCGAAAACTAGCGCGCCAGCTCCGCCAATCAAATAAGCAGAAATCTCGATCGACGTCACGCAGTTGCAGGGAGCGCCAGAGTAAGGTGAGGTTGCGTACGGAAGTGGGGATCAGCTGTTATTGACGCGCGGTTTTCCGGAAGTGGCTGCAGTCTTTGGCTATGGGCAATGGAGGCGGGACTTGGAGGGGGCGGGGCTTGCGGCTACCAGCCAGGAACCTCCAGCGTCCCGGCGGAGACTTGACCCCCGGAAGTGGGGTGACTGGCTGCGCTGCGGGTGCAGCGAGGGACTGCGGCCCGAACGTCAGGTACCTTTTCTCGCGGGAGGTCTCGCAGTCTTACTGTTTCCCCTTCTCCCCTCAGACTGAGTACGAGGAGCGAGGCGGAAGTTGGCAGCCGGGTCTGGTCGCGGCGTTCCTAGTGCAGTTCAGGCTTTGACAGTTACCCCGCCTACCGCCTTCCGGGTCCTGTGGGGGCGGCGCGGGATGCTGGTTCAATGGAACCTGGGTCTCGGGCTTTCGATACCCAGCTTCTTGAATATGGGGAGGGGGATCGTCGGCGATCTTCACTTTTGAGGTCCTAGCTCTGTGGCGGAGGGTCGATTTTATGCCTTCCTCCGCGCTGCGTCAATTTGCAGCCCAGTTTCCCCACGTGTGAGAAGGGAGGTTGGCTGGATGACCTAAGACCCTTTCGAGTCGTGACTACGGAGTTGTCAGTTCTCTCTCTCCCTCCCTCGGGTTAGCAGTGAATACAGGGATCTGTGTGTAGCGGAGTGAGGAGAGGGCTCCTGGGTGCAAGCAACAGGTTTTACCAGCTGTTAGACCCGAGCAAGCGCGCTTATTGCGTCGACTTTTTCCAGCCGCAACCAAGGTGTTAATATGTAAGATCTCAACTGATTCCAACTTCTAGCCATAGGATTAAGAGACATTTCTTAGCCCCCCGACCCCGCAGTCTTTCCACCACTGCTTGACCACCCCCCACTCAGAGGGGCGAGCAGGAGGTCTGAAATACAATCTATGCTAGGAAGATCCTGGAGGACTGTCGAGTCTGTGGCTCCCAGTAAGGTGCAACGCTAATGGCTATTGATTTTCGGGGTGTCACTTGCTGGGGTTGGGGGACCTGACTTCTCTGAGATTTCAGAATAAGTGCACGTGAAAGTGTCTTCAAACGGTGCTGTAGAAACTGGGAACAATTTAATATGTTTGCCTTAATTCTATTGTCACTAAAACAAGTTTAAAGGATTTCATTACACATTTAGAGTGCATTTAAAGGAAAGAGGGGGGTTGTGTAAGGATGCAAGTCAGTAAAGTCTTTCATATTATTGGTTTGGAATGTGCATTATATAGGATGATCTTTAATATTAAAGTAATTTTTTTTTTAAAAAAAGAGTAGCCCTTAAAGTACCAAATGCTAACATCATTGTTTCATTACTATTAAAAGAGCACTTTTAATCGCTTCTCGGCCTTTTGGCTAAGATCAAGTGTAAAAGAGCACTTTTAAGCAGACTTTTTTCTTTAAATAGAAACAAAGAGATAATTTTTAAAAGCCCTCTTGGATTTCTTTGAATCACTTTAAAAAATCACTTTATTATGAAGTGGGTAATAACTAGCGAAGAGTCTATATACTTGATATATATGATTTTGGGAGGATTTAGTGGATTCATGCGAGCCTCTGATATAGTTTAAGAAATGGAATTTCACCGGTTACTTGCTCTCCCCAGTGAAGTCCTCCTTACTAGTCTATCTTGAACAACGCTATCTTGCAATCTATGTTAAATTTTCTAAGATTTCTGTATAGTTGTATCACACATGTAGATATTTCTAAATGGTATACTGGCTAGTTTTGCCAGTCTTTGACCTTTATATAAATGGAATCATACATATTTTCTGACTTGTTACTTTTGTTTGTTTTTGAGATTAATACGTGTTGATGATTATGGAGTTTATTCTTTTCTCTCTGGTATTTCACTCTATTATTGACTAACATTTTGATTGCCATTCTTTTCTACTGCATACAGCGCTCCTGTGAATATTCTCGCTCTTATTACTTAGTATGTTTGTGCAAATGCATATCACAGTCGCTAGAACATAGGGTGTGAATCTTCAGCTTTGTTAGTGAATGCAAATGATTTTCTCAAATGCTGCAATCAGTTTATCCTTTTATCAAGAGTATAGCGTTGTTGGTGGCCCTTGAAGTTTTTCCCCCATGAGCTCATGGATATGAAATAGTTTCTTATGATCTGACTTTATATTCCTTGATTGCTAATAAGATTGAACATGTTTTCAAATATTTATTGGCCATTTATCTTTTTTTCCATGATGGTTTTTATTTTTCTTACTTATTTTTGGGATCTTTTAATTTTAGCACAGGCAGTAAAGCAACAAATTGTTTGCTAAGTTTTTGACTGATCTTTCTACACACGCCTCCATTTTTTGGAAAGAATTCTTTGAAGATAGTTAAATTTTTTCCTTTAGGTTTAGTATAGTTGGAAATTAAATTTTTTTTTTTTTTTTTTTTTTTTTTTTTTTTTTTTTTTTTTTTTTTTTTTTTTTTTTTTTTTTTTTTTTTTTTTTTTTTTTTTTTTTTTTTTTTTTT
>RJWM01004989.1:20836-58169 GCA_004363535.1 Dasyprocta punctata | reverse complement strand
GTGTAGCTCAGGCGGGCCTTGCGCTTGCGTTGTAGCCCAAGCCGGCCTCGAACTCACAACGCTCCGCCTACCTCAGCCTCCCGAGTGCTGGGAGTAAAGGCGTGCACCACCACGCCCGGCTTGGAAATTAAATTTTTAAAAAATTTTAAAAAAATTTTAAGAATCCTTTCTTATGGTAAGCCCTTAAACATATTAAATATTTATTAAATACTTAATTTTTTTTTCTAGTTTTGGCTTTCGTATTTAAAATTCCATCATCTAGAATTGAGCATTTATGTATGTTGTCAAATGGATGTCGTTTCTTTTTGTTATGTAGATTGCCCTGCCACTGTTTATTGACTGTATCACCTTTTTGCTGTTAACTTTCAGTGTCACCTTAAATTTACACATATGTGTGGAGCCCATTCCTGAACTCATGATTTTGTTTAATTGGCCTATTTTTCTGTCTTTACCCTGCTACCAATTTTCTTTAATAATGTAGGTAGCCTTACAATAACTTTTCTAGACATCTAAGGTTATTTTTCAGGAATGCTTGGTTATTCTTGTCTCTTTGTTGTCCCATATAAAATTTAACTTTTAAGTTCCATGACAAACTTTGTTGGGAATTTGGTCAAAATTACATTGTGACCTTGGATTATTTCGGGGAAAGCAATATCTTAATGACAACTCTTACTATTCTTGAACTATTTTAAATCCCTCTTAGTCTTTCCAAATGATTTTTAAACTTTCTACCTGAAAGTTTTGAGTTTTGATCTACTTCTGGGTACCTTATTTTTGTTGCTATTACAAGGTTATTTTAAAATTAAAGCTTTTAACTGACTGTTGCTGGTATGTAGAAACGCCATCCTGCTTAAGTCTTATTTCTTATAATTTTCTGTGAGATTCCTTTGGGTTTTCTGTTCATATGTGAATAATGACAGCTTCATGTCTTAATAATTCTTATATATTTTAATTATTTTTCTTGCTCACGTTAGAGCCTCCAGCTATTATGAATAAAAATGGAATTTCAGTTGAGATGGGATTTGCATACATAAGTTGAAGTATCATATACACAAAGGTTTAGTCTTAAAGAAGTTCAGAGCCATGCAACAGCACTTCTGTGGTAGTGCCACCGAGAGATCAGCTACCGAATTTCATTTTGTCTTTCTGTTCTTTTGTGCTCAGTGTCTAGTTCCATATTATGGTCCCTTGATAGGCCAGGGTAAGTGGGGGAACTTCAATAACCAAGTTTCCATTCTAGGAAGCAGAGAAAGAAACAAGGTACAGGGTGGACTTTCATGGAATTCAACTCCCTTTAAGGAGCTTTTCTGGAAATCCTTCTCAGCTTGGAGTTTCCCTTCAATTACTCATTTGATAAAAGGTTATGAAATCTGATTTAATACATTTTTTGCCTTATTTGAGGTGATTAAATAAATATATTTTCCAATGTTGAATTGCACTTCACAAGTTGGTTAGCATATATTATCGTTTTGTTTTGTTCTGTTTTCTTTGAGACAGGGTCTTGCAATGTAGTTCAGGCTGACCTTGAACTCACCATGTAGTCCAAGCTTTCCTCAAACTCACAGTAATCCTTCTACCCCAGCCTCCTGAGTCCTGTAATTACAGGTGCATGCTACCACACCGGCAATATATTATCTTTTAGTATATTTTCTTGGATTTTATTTGCTATTGTTTTGTTTAGGAGTGTTGTATTTCATTAATGAGTAAGATTGACCTGTCATTTTCCTTTCTTCCATATAGATTCTAGGATTAAAGTTATCCTTATCTCACGAAATGAATTGTAGAATGTTTTTATTTATTATTCAGGATTTGGTGTAAAATTGGAATTATCTGCTCATTGACTATTATAATTCATCTGTAAAACCTTTTGAGTCTGGCGTAGTTATTGTGACTACTATTTTAGATATATTCCACACATTTCCTTAAGTATGTACATGTTCATCATTATTGTATTCTAAATACTTTTAAGTTTCTGGCACATTTATTCTTTGATTCATGGATTATTTTTGTTTCTAAATGTATAGGTTTATATTTATTTTGTTGTTAATACCTAATATAATTGTGTCATAGTCAGAGAATGTGGTCTATCAGATACTAATTCTTTGAAAGTGTATGAAACTTGCTATAAGGTTTATCAAATGTGGGCAGTTTCTATAAATATTTAATGTTTGCTATGATAGTAGCATTGGCAAGTTTAACCTTGGAATTATGATGTCTTTTGTTAGATATTTTTGAATAATAATTCATACATACAAGATGGGGATTGTAAAGTGAAATAGTGAGATTTAGAGATGATTATCACTAATCATGCTTTTTGCTTTAAAGTTCATTTTGTCTGCTACTGGTACTCACCAGCTTTCTTTTGGTTAGAATTTGTTGGTTTTATTGTTTTCCATCCTATGGTTTACCTACGGGAGATAAGATTTATGAACTTGGATGTTCATCTCTGCATCTGTTTGCTGGCTTGGCTCAGAGCTGACTTAGCAAGTCTCAGCTCAGTGTCATGCTGAAAGCTACCAGTTGTTTCCAGTGACTTCCTTATTACCAAGGCCACTGTCTTAGTTACTTTTCGCTCGTTGCCAAGACAAAATACCTGACGCCCAAAATTAGGGAAGGAAAGGTTTATTCTTACAGTTTCTTGGGAGTTTTAGTCCTTACTTAGCTGGCTCCAAGGCAGTGTGGTGTGGTGGGGCTGCTGTTTATGGCGACCGCAAGCAGCAAGCTGGCGAGAGAGGGCGAAAGAGCAGAATCGAGCAAGGGGAAGACCCACCTCATTTACACTGTATGTCGGCTCCACCCCTGGGTGGGCATAGTACTCGCATTGCCAATCCCCGCGCTACACAACAAATCAATAACAAGCGCCAGACTCAGCCCCATCAAAAGTATATGAGGACTTGGGGGTACATAGTGTATCACCCAATACAGCTACTGTCTTAATCAGTAGGCTTTCCATTACGATAGAATTGCCTGGATATATAGAGGCCCATTCCCGTTTAGAAGAATACCAATGTTTCTGGATCATGATTTGCTACTTCTGTGCTTATTTAGCTTTCTCTGATAAAACTTACTTGATATTTACACTGGGTGGCCCTTGTGTGTGTTGGCTAGACATCTTTACCTTTTTTGTATCCTTATGCTGTAAGTGTATCTCTCTTATAAATAGTGCTGGAGGTTGGGTTCCTTGACTATCTTTTGCTCATTTATGTTGATTGTGATTACTGGTATATCTGGATTCATTTTCTATATGTAGAGCTGTTTTGTCCTTTAATTTTACTCATTTACTTGTTTTGCATTGTTTTTTGTTATTTTTTCTTTAATACCATTTCACCTTTTTGTATTAGCTTAAGTGTTGTAAATTCTATTTTTGTAATTTTCTTGGGGTCACACTAAAACTCAGCATACTTCTGTGGTCTGAATGTTTGTGTCCTTTCCATTGGCTGAAACTCTAATCTCCAAGATGGCAGTATTAGGAGGTAATGTCTTTGGGAAGTGATTAGGTCATGAGGGCAGTGCCCTCAGGAATGGGAGTGGTACCCATACAAAAGAGTCTAGAGAGAGGGCCCTTGCCCCTTCTGCCATGTGAGATCACCAAGAAAAAGATGGTGGTGAATGAAACTGGAGGTGGGCCCTCACCAGATACTTAGTCTACAGAATCCTTGATTTCCAGCCTGCAGAACTGTGAGAAATAAATAATCTAGCAAATTTCTGATATATTAATATGGTAGCATGAACAGACCACACATGCATATTAAATTTAAAGTCTAGAATTATTTTCCGCTGAGTCTAAACAAAAACCTGTAACCCCATTTACCTTTTCCCAATTTTTATGCTGTTATCTAGAGATTTAATTCTGTCCTGATTTATTGCAACCCTATAAATTAGATATAATAATTTGCTTCATGCAGTTAATATTTACTTGGGATTATTCATCATTTTAAAAAACTTACATTTTTTTTTTGTATGTCAAACTTCCTTCTGGGTTATTTTCCTTCTTTTGGGGGTATTTTTAGAGAGACTGTTGAGCGTCTTTGTTAGTAAACTGTCAGTTTGATTTTCTGAGTATGTTTATTTCATTATAGCTTTTAAAAGATAGTATTACTATCTTATGTTAGAACTTAAATAGCTGGCTAAACTTGTCTCAAAACTACTGTAATGATGACATATTACTGTTGTAATGTCTGCATTCTTTTAAATTCTGATTCCATTATAAGCTCCATGTCTCTATCTGCTTGATCCTTAGTTTGTCTTTGTGTTGTTTAGGTCTGTTATCTAAGTAGATTCTAATGTATCCCGACATGTCTTTCTCTTATTTAGCTTTGGTGATAAATATGTTGTGTTTTATGAGTCTGAAAATTCTAGCCTTTATCAATATAGTACTGAAATATATCTATCCATTATCCCTTTGAATATTGTCTATTTCCCGTTCTAATTCCTGGAGCTTTGATTAGATGTAAGAAGGACCTTACTTGTTCTTGACTTCTGTTTATAGTTCTAGTTGTTGTAATTCTGTGTGCTGAACTCTGGATAGTTTTTCATATCTTCCAGTTTCCTCATTCTTTATGTAAATGCCCTGTTTGCTGTTTCTAATTTCAATGCTGTTTTTTTTTGTTCCTAGAAGTTCTATTTCATTTTTTTATAATCTTACTAGTTCTTATTAGTAGTCTCATTCTTTTGTTTCTTCATGTATTATGAAGTAAAAAATGTTTCTTTATATTTTATTCTTGATGCCCATATTTTTTACAGATCTGATACTCTAATGTTTTTGATTATGCTAATTCTTTCTTGCTATGGTTTTTATTTCTTCACTTGTATAATATTTTGAAATTATGGAGTCTCATTCCATGGAACTTTTGCTTTCTTGAGGATTTGTTTCAGAGTATGTTTCTCTAGCAAAGATTTATGTTTCCTTCTTCCCAATATAGTTGGGCTTCACTCTTTGTGCCTGTTCTTGTGGAATATGGATCATTAAAACGCAGGCTTTTATCCATTAGAAATCAGCAATGACCACAGGGAAAACGTTAGTTCTGGTACTTGTAGATCGTTGTCCCTTCTGAGTTCTGTGAAATTTATTTATCTCATATTGGGTTGGTCATTGATAAAAGACATTTAAAATATTTAACCCAGCATTTTTAGATAGAGTGTATTATTGTGAGTTCTCTGAACATCTGATTTGCACTATTACCATAAATATATGTCCTGATATTAATTTTGGCTATTTTGTTTAACATGTGAACACCTGGCTTTTTGTACCACAGATGTTCTTTAAGAGAGCTAGTATGAACATTCTACTAGCTGCTGAGTCTAATAAATCCAGCTATACATTATTCAGGACCTTACTGAAGGTACAGTAGTGTTGAGGAGTGGTAAGCAGTAAGAGTAAAGTTAAGTCAAGAACATGGAATGTCTTTTTTGTATCCCCATGCCAAGAAATTTGGATTTAATAGTGATGTTGGAGAAGAGTATTGGTATGGGTGTGAAAAGATCAGATTGATATTTTAAGAGAAAATGGCTTGGAATATCTTAATTAAGGTGCTTTGGGTACAAGTAATATTACCACTTTTAAATCAGTTTAAATTTGTATTTACTAATTTTGTTAAAATATACATTACATAAAATGTACCATTTAACCATTTTTAACGGTATGAGTCAGTGCATTGTAGATACATTCATATTACTCTGCAATTGTTACTAGCTTCCGTCTCCAGAATTTTCTTTGTTTTTTAAAACTCAAGCTCTATCCATTAAACAACAACTCAAGTCTACTTTCCCCTTCAGGCCCAAGTAACCAATGTTTTGCTTTCTGATTCTGTGAGTTTGAGTATTCTAGGTACATTAAATGAGTGGGATCATGTAATATTTGACCCTTGTTTGACTTACTTAATTTGACATAATGTCTTTAAGGTTTATCCATGATGCAGTATATATCAGATTTTTCCTTTTAAGGTAGAGGAATACTCCTTTATGTGGCTGCACCACGTTGTCTATCCATTTTCCTACTGATGGATGTTTGGGTTATTTCTACCTTCCAGTTATACTTTTAATTGAAAAGGGAATGGGTTGGAACCATTCTGAGTTAACCTGATTAGTCTGACATTTATTGACTTCACAAGGGACTGGAGCCACAAATGGGAAAGCTTTCAGAATCTAATCTGTCTTTTATCTCTTTATAAGAGCACTATCTCTGTAGTTAAATATTTGTTTTTTTATTGTTGATGTGGACTTACACGTTATCCTATGTTTTGTGACCAATCAGCTTTTGGACAATCTAACTTTTTACTAATCTAATTAGTCACTTGACTGTACTTCTTCCAAAAGGGTATGATGTGAAAGAGAAGTTAAGAAGAACATGGTTATTCATAGTCCACTGTGCTGCAGAGATACCCATGGTATTTGCAATAATCTATGCTAGGGATGCTGTTAAACAGAACTCAGTTACACTAGGAAGCAAGAGAAACTAAAATTTCATGAGATATTATGAAGTTGTAGGACTTAGTTGTTGGTGGATATGGAGTAAAGGAATAAGGTGGAATCAGGGTAACACCTATGGTTTTGTCTCTAGTAGTTGATTGTGCTTCATTATGGTTTAGAACTAAAATGTCCCACAAAAAGTCCCATGTATTTGCAGGTACTGCCTAGTCAAAAGAGATAGGTCACTGGGGATGGGAACTAGATGGATATATTCTTGTTTCTGGTTTTCCCCTTCTCTTTCTGCTTCTTGAATGCCATGAGTTTAGCAGCTTTCTTCCACCATACCTTTCCACCATGCATTTTTTGTCAGGAGTCAACCAAGAATGGAGTGAGCTTCTAAAGCTCTGTGCCAAAATAAAGCTCTTCTCTTTTAAGTTATGGGGGAGATCTGGTATTTTATGTTGGGAAAGTGTCTAACACAGGCCATCGTAGTTTTTTCTGAGGTAGAGAATAGAGGAAGAACATGTGTGCTGGGAGGATGATTTAGTGTTATATCCTGAGGTAGCATAGCGCCGAGTGAAGAGCATAGACTTTGGAGAAGACAGACCTGGGTTAAATTTTGATACTTCTCACTGAAAAGTAAATTGTGTGTGTGTGTGTGTGTGTGTGTGTGTGTACCGGGGATCGAACTCACAACCTTGCGCCTGCCAGGTGGGCATTTACGCCACTGAGCTAAATCCCTGGCCTTATTTTTTGAGACAGGGTCTCACTATGCAGTTCAGGCTGGCCTTGAACTCACTTTGTAGCCCTGGCTGGTTTCGAACTCACTATGATCCTCCTGCCTCAGCCTCCTGAGTGCTGGGTTAAAGGCGTGCACCACCACGCCCAGCTCACTGAAAAGTAAATTACTCAACCCTTCATATCTGCAATCCCTGTGTTAATAATGGGGGAATATTGAAGCTTTATAAACTTGTGGTAAGCTGTAAGTAAGGTCATACATGTAAATGTGAAGCTCCAAGCACATTGCCTTGTTACACTAAGTACTTAATATAAATGGAGCTGTCATGATGGCTACATTGTCTTTAAGACTCTACAGGCCATTTTGTTGGTAATGACTGGTAAAACAGTGAATGAATGAAAATTGCAGACTTCTTTCCTAGAGGAAAGGAAGTGTTATATGTAGGCTTGTCCGAAATCCTGTAGCCATCTGTGTGATACTTTTCTCCAGCTCTGTTCAGCAGACTGGATATAAGAGGTCACATTCTCTTATAATCATTTGAGGTCTGCATTTTCAGTTTTTTTCTTGTGGAAAACTGTTACAACTTTCCTGGTAGTCCATATTTTCCCTTCCTTATGTTGACTTTGTTTTGGCGATCTTTTATTGAAGCCAAGACTGGGTTGATGAGGTAATTCTAGTTTGCCCCATTTAAAGTTTTTATTGCTGACAGCTTCATGTTGCTGCATCTAGTCCTGGAAGTCAAATGTATGTATACCTTGCTTTGGTTCACTCAGTTCCTCTTGGCTCTGCTGCATTATGACAGGCCTTCTGTGGCTCAGACTAAAAGGTCTTAGAGGGAGTTGGAGACTAAGGACCAGTTTGCAGGTCTTTCAGCTTGAAAGTAGATCTTTTGCTCTACTCACGATGCTTTTCCTGTCGTGGACCCTGTTTCACAAATCATTGCCTTCCTTGCCTGTTGTCTGCCCAGAGCTAAAGCTCTGGTCCTCTAAAAGCTATCATTCTTATGGATTAAGATGCAGCGGGGAGTTAGGAGGAAGGGAAGATATCTAATCCTGCTGGGTGTGGGAAAGCGTTTCCACGCAGCACACTGTCTGGCAGCCTGTTTTTCTGGTAGGTATAGCTCCTGTGTTTTCTAATTAAGCTCAGACAGTGGAGAAGGATGGAATACTTGGCTCATCTTCTTTATGGTTCACTTTCAGTTTGCTGGTTTGCAAACTGATCCCAGATAGTCACTGTCTATTTGGGATAGGATTTCAGATGTATGTGGTAAGTACAAAAATATATTCTTGTTCAATTGTACTTTCTGGTCAATTCTCAGTAGTCTCACTAGTTCTTGGAAATTATTTCAAACTTTGGCATGTGGTGTCTTTTGGTTGGCAGAGCAGTGGTCAACTTTTGTCTTGTATTTTGATGAAAAATTGGAAAGAGGTACAACAAGCAGCTCCATTGTTTATTCAGGAATTTGAAGCAAGGGGCAAGATAGCTAGCAATACTTTTGCATCACCTTAAACCATTAGCAGCTTGTTAGCCACTTGCGTGGCTGGTTGCTGGTTTTATGAGAATTTAGCAGCTTGCATTGTGCTCATTGACATTGTGAGATGCAGAAGAGAAGTATGACAAAATGCAGAAAATCCTTGAATTTGGAGAAAATGCCTCTGTTTTTTCTGTAGATCCTTATGTAGTGTCTGACCAACATTTGGCTCTCAAAAAATATTAGTTGAATGAAATAAGTGGACAAACAAATGACTATTAAATTTTTTTTCTTGTTTGGGGAGACAGTAAATACTTTTAAACAATAGACTTATGCTATATCATAAAAGTCAAATAATGCAGATTTTTAGTGGCCAATTTTGAGAATGAGTCCTTTTGAAAGTTAAGTGATATGGTTCTCCTTATGTAGTAAAAGTATTAAAGTAAGCAAATTGTAAACATTTAAAGACCCACACTGAATAACGTTTTTTCTTTATTTGTTCTATGTTCTTTTGTTTTATAGAGAGTTGTAAAGAGATGTGACCTCACATCAGATGGCTTATTCTCCCTTAGGATGTCATTTAGATGTGTTTATCTCACCTAAAACATTTCTTTTACTTGAGAGATGCTTTTTGTTGGAGTAGGTGAAGTCTTCATCTGGATTTTTTTCATTTTAGATTTGCAACACTGAGTAAAGTAGACAGTATTATACTGATAGTATACACGTTGTTTTTATGCTCAACCTAAAATAGTTTTGTTGTTGTTGTTGTTGGCAGTTATTTAGAATTATGTTTATAACTTTTCAAAAACACAAAAATGTATTATTGTCATTAATTTAGAAGAATTAGTATTACACTAAAAGCTATATGTTGTCATCTTCAGTGATTGAGACTCAAATGACAGATTGTAAATATCATTTGTTTATAATTTCTCAGAAGATAGCCACATTATCTTTTTTCTTTGTCCCCATTATTTAGCACCCTTCTTTAGAAACAGAAATGCATGTTTTTAATGTGCACAGTATTAAAAAGAGGGGAAGTTTTGTTTTAAAGCTTTTGAAGTTAAGGTGTTTTCTGACGAATACATCATAGTAGGTGATTATACACATCTATAGGGGAAGAGGTTACACCCCATCTTTATTATTCACTGTCAGAGAAGAAAGGGGAGGCATTCTGAGAGCCTCCAGGTAAAGTCTGATCCTCCCAAGCCTGAAGAATTTCTTTACCCAGAGACTGCCGTTGATGGTTAATATTGAAGGGTCTTTTTCTTCTAGTGCTTTGTTTCTTAACTGTGAACACTTTTGTTCCCCAGGAGAATCTGGAAATGTCTGAAGATGTATTTGGTTGTCACAACTGGGGCAAAGGGAGACATTTAGTGGGAAGAGGTTAGGGATGCTATTAAATATTAGACAATGCATAGGACAGTACTTCACAATGAGGAATTATGCAACCCAGAGTGCTAAGAGTAAGAAGATTGAAAAACCTTGGTTTAATGTAATGGGAGTTTCCCTCCTAAATTAGGAGACTCAAGGGAGACTTTATTATTCAGTTTTGTAACATTACAGACAAGGGGTAGTAAAGGAGCAGTCATTTTTTTCTTTTTAAATTATTTTTTATTAGTACATGAATGTAATATGTAATGATTACTTTCCTCATGGGAAGTTGGTACATGTACCTAACACATCTTAATTCTTTTTACATACCTCACCCCCATGGATTCAGCCTTGTTTCATTTGCAAAGGATTTAAGTCCCTTTGTCCTTTTATGTTTTTTTTTTTTTTTTTTGTTGTTGTTGTTACTGGGTATTGAACTCAAGACCTTATGCTTGCCAGATAGGTACTTGTGCCGCTGAGCTATATCTCTGGCCTCCTATGTCCTTTTATGTGTCTTTCATTTATTTATATTTTGGGTTTCTTATATAAGAAAAAACATGCAATATTTAAGGTTATGTGTCTTATTTCACTTAATGTTATGGTTTCCAGGTGCATCAGCTTTTCTACAAATGACTCAAATTTATCTTTCTTCATAGCAGCGTAGTACTGCATTGTGTATAAATACCACTTTCTTTATCTAGTCATTTATATGGCACTTCCAAGATTTAGCTATTGAAAAGATCTTTTCCTGAAGTGTGTATATATTTTTTTTGGAAGATTCTATAGTTCTTAAAATATTAGCCAGAGCAATGAAGCAAGAGAAAGAAATAAAACCAAAAATGTTTAGCATCTCTGACCATTAGAGAAATGTAAATTAAACTAGTAGTGTTATGCTGCTATAAACATGGGTTTACCTGTATCCATGTAATACGATGTCTTTAACTCTTTTAGGGCAATACCTGAAAGGAAAATCTGAGTTGAATGGTATTTCTAGTTTTAGTTTTTTCAGCAATTTCCATACTGATTTTCGTAGCTGTTTTACTAGTTTACACTCCCACCAACAATGTAAAAGGATTTCTTTTCCCCCATAACCTTGCCAGTCTTTGTTAGTGTTTGAGCTCTTCATGATAACCATTCTTCCTGGAATAAGACCAAACCTCAGTGTTGTTTTAATTTACATTTCTCTAATGACCAGAGATGCTAAACATTTTTGGTTTTATTTCTTTCTCTTGCTTCATTGCTCTGGCTATGTTTCGAGAACTACAGAATCTGCCAAAAAAAAAAAAAAATGTATATACACTTTAGGAAAAGAAAAACGTATAAATATCTTAATACTAAATTTATTGAGAAATCATAAAATTATGCAAGTTACTTTTGGCCTTTGCAATTATAAGAGGTGCTCACAGTGGTGGCCATTAGCTTCCAGATATTTATTAGTAAATGAACTGCTGTTGGGTAACCTTGGTCAATGAGATTGCTGCACTTGCATTTTTAGTTTCTTCTCTAAGGGCCGGCAGTGTAGTAGGCTTTCTGTGATATATGACATCCTCTAGGGTCCCCCATCTGAGGGTAACACCATCTATTGAAAAAACATCTTATTATTTTTCCTTTCCTGAAGTGTGTGTACATTTTTTTGACAGACTGTATATTGAACAGGAGTGGTGCTAGTGGACATCCTTGTCTTATTCCTGATTTTAGAGGGAAAGCTTTCAGCTTCTTTCCATTTAGTATGATGTGGGCCATTGGTTTTTCATAAATGGCCTTTATCAGACTGAAATAAGGTCCTTCTATTTCTGTTTTCAGAGTTTTTATTGTGAATGGATATTAGATTTTTTCAAAGGCTTTTTCTGTGTCTGTTGATGCAGACATGTGGTTTTTGTCCTTGCTTCGGTTTATGCAATGTATTACATTTATTGATTACATTTATTGATTACATTTACTATTGAACCATCTCTGCATCCTTGAGATGAAATCTGCTTTGTAATGACGTATCATCTTTTTGGTGGTTTTTTTGTTTGCCAGTATCTTGTTGAAGATTTTTTCATATGTTCTTTAAAGAGATTGGCCTGTAATTCTCTTCTTTTGACTGAGTTCGTTTCTGGTTTTGGAATTACGGTAATATTTGCTTCCAGGCATGACTTCGGGAGTGCTTCTTCTCTTTCACTTTCATTAAAAAGTTTGAAGAGTATTACCAGTAGCTCAGCCCTGAAGTTCTTATAGAACTTCACAGTGAATCCATTGGGAGTTGGGCTTTTTCTTGGTGGTAGCTTTGTTTTGTTTTGTTTTGTTTTGTTTTGAATTCTTCAGTCTCATTACCTGACACTGAATTATTGATAGTTTTTATGTCTTTGTTCAGCTTTGGTCATTCATCTGCAACTAGGAATTGATCTGTTTCTTCTGAATTCTCCATTCTATTAGAGGACAGGTTCTCAAAGTAGTTACTAATCTTCGAAATTTTTGTACAGTCCATTGTGACTTCACTTTTTTTCATTTCTAACTGCGTGGTTTTGGGTTTTTTTTGGGGGGTGGCAAGATTGGCTGGGGGTTTGTCTTTTGTTTTCCTCAAGAACCAGCTCAATTCATTGATTCTTTGTATTTTTTTTTTTTTTTGAGTCTAAATTTCATTAGTTTCTGCTCTGATCTTTATAATATGCTTCCTTAAAACCAGCTTTGGGTTTGGAGTCTTCTTGTTTATCTGGGACTTTGAGGTACCTCATTAGGTTACTTATTTGGACTTGCTCTCTTTTTTTGTTGTGGGCATTCACAGCTATCAGCTTCCCTCTTAGGATTGCTTTTATTGTGTTCCATAGGTTGTAGTATATTTTACTGGCATTATTGTTTAATTCTAGGAACTGTTTAATTTCTTCTCGTTTTATTCTAGGAACTGTCTAATTTCTTCTCTGACCCATGGATTATTCAAGAATGTATTACTTAATTTCTGTGTGTTTGCATGCTTTCTGTGGTTTCTTTTGCCATTGATTTCTGGTTTTATTGCAGTATGATCAGATAATATTTGTGGGATAATTTCAAATTCTTTTGCATTTATTTAAGCATGCTTTATGGGCTAGCATGTGGTCTATTTTGGAGAAAATTACATGTGCTCCTAAGAAGAATATGTATTCTGTTGTTGGGTAGGAAACTCTATGAATATGTATGAAGTTCATTTGTTTGAGAGTTTGGTTCAACTCTGACATTTCTTTGCTGATTTTTTGGTCTAGATTATTTATCTATTTGTAGGGGTGAGGTATTGAGGTCTTCCATAATATTTATTGTCTTGGTGGATACCTGATCTTTTATGTCCAATAGGGTTTGTTCTGTGAAGTTGGGCACACTTTGTGCTTGGTGCCTATATGTTTATAATTGTTATCTTTTCCTGTTGAATTGTTCCTTTAACCAATATGTAGTGATCTTCTTTGTCTTTTTTTTTTTTTTATCACTTTTGGGTTGAAGTTCACTTTATCTGAAATTAGGATAGCTACTCCCACTTTTTTCTGGGATCACATTGCATAAAATATTTTTTCCCATTCTTTGATTTTTAATTGTGTATTTCCTTTAGATGAAATGTGTTTTTTTGTATACCACATATTTTGGGTTTTATTTCTTAGTTCATTCTCCCACTCTGTGTCTTTTGACTGGGGAATTGAGACCATTTATGTTGAACTGAAAGGTATTGACATATTTCTATCATTGTGCTATTTTTATGTTGGTGATTTCCTTTTCTTTTTTCCTTTTTTCTGCTTAACTGCTCACCCTGTGTAGTATATTCAGTCTGTTAATTTTTTTTGGCATTGTTGATTTCATTGTCTCTAGGAAAACTTGAAAAGTTTTTGCAGTGCTGGTTTGGTGGTTATGAATTTCTTGAGGTACTATTTGTCGTGAAATTATTTATCCATCAATTTTGAAAGAAAATTTTACAGGAGTTATAAGTCTAGGTTGGAAGTTGTTGAAACACATCATTCCCAAGTACTCCTGGCCTTTAAGGTTTGTGTGGTGAAGTATGCTGTAGTTCTGGTGGGTTTAATTTTTTAAGTGATTCATTGCCTTTCTCTAACAGCTTTTAAGATTCTGTCCCTGGGTTGGACTTCCAAGATTTTAATTATGACGTGACATTGCTCATGGTATCTGTATGTTTAATTTGTGGCCTATATTAGGAAAGTTTTCTGTTACTATTTTATAAACAGGTTTCTAGGCCATTTGTGTGCTATCTTCTGATTTATCACTTATTTCACTTATTCTCAGTCTTTGTAGCACTTAGCAGTTATTGGATCCATTTTTAATATTCTCTTGTTATTTTTCAGGTATCTTTGACTGCTCTTTTAAAGCATTTCTATCTTCTAATTCTGATTATTTTGTCCTCTCATTGGTCACTTCTGCTGCCTATACATTTAATATAATTTTTAATCTCCTTGACTTGTTTAGAACCTTTTCATGAACTCTTAATTCTTTGCTATTCTTTGCTAACCTGGTCATTCAGGTTTTGCATCCTTTTATTTTTAGCTTAACTTTTCTTTTTTATTGTTTTTTGTAAGCTTCTTGATTATTTTATTGCATCTATTATCTGTTTAGATATATCCTTGGTGATCCCATTGAGCATCCTGTTGATCTGTTTTTTAATCTCCTCTGTTATCCTTTTGAGTAATTTGGTAGTGTAGCTTTTGTTTTCCTCTCTCTTGATGCCCTATGAATTGGCTTTGGGGAAGTTGGAAGTTTTGGGAGGCATTTTTTTTTTTTTTTTTTCCCCAGCACCGGGGATTGAACTCACAACCCCTAGCCTTGTTAGACAGGCGCTTAAGTCACTGAACCAAACTCCCAGCCCTGGTTTTTTGAGGCAGGGTCGCATTGTGTAGCTCAGACGGGCCTTGCGTTTGCGTTGTAGCCCAAACTGGCCTCGAACTCACAAGGCTCCTCCTACCTCAGCTACCACACCCAGCTGGGAGGCATTTTGTTGCTTGGTCTTATGTTTCTATTATTTTTTGTTTGGTTGGTTTTGTAATGTGCTTAAGTTTGCAGTCATTTATAGTGGAAAGACTTTGTTTCTAGAACAGTGATCTCTCTTGTTAGTATCTGCTTTTCAATGATGCATTCAGGGCATAGTCAGCTATAGTCATTTGTCTTTCTCTCAAGATCTGACCACCTCTGTTAATTTGGGAGGGAATGATGCACTAGGAATCGACTTCAGAATTGTTTATGTCATGAAAGTAATCAGGGTATCCGTTTACAGAGAAAATCTATTAGCAGCAACACTATGTAACCTTGGCAATATCAAATAAATCAGCGACAGTAATATTACCAAGACAAACTGGATATTGACATGCCATAAGAACCAATGATGTGTCATCATTAACCTTAGAAAAGCAATGTGTAATTATAAACACTAAGGCAAACTAAATATTGACATATAACAAATATCTACTAAATGCTGCAACTATGCCACCACTAATGATAGAGAAGAATACAACAGTAGTAACAAAGACTAGGGCCAGGGATTTAGCTTAGTGGCATAAGTGCCTGCCTGGCAAGCACAAGGTCATGAGTTTGATCCTTGGTACCAAAACAAACAACCGAACAAACAAAAAACAAAACCAAAAAACCAAACACTTAACTGTCTAAAGTTTAATAAAGGTTAATGATTATACTATTAAAGATATAGAAGGTTGAAATATCTTAGCTAGTTGTCCATCAGACAAAGGACTTCTGTGTAAAACATATAAAGAATTAAAAGAAATCAGGCCCCTAAAATTCAAGGACCCAATCCAAAAATGGGCATCTGAGATGAATACACACTTCTCAGAGAAAGAAATACAAATGGCGAATAAATATATGAAAAAATGTTCAACATCAATGGTCATTCGGGAAATGCAAATTAAAACAACACTGAGATTCCATCTCACTCTAATGGGAACGCACCCCTGGAGTATGTTACTGGGGCCTTGTGCTTAGCTCGGTTGAGTTCAGAACCTCCGGGACCCAGGTGGCTAGCAGGGACACACCCCTGCAGTGTGTCACTGGGGTCTTGCACGTGGCTGGTTGGAGTTCAGAACCTCAGGGACCTAGGCAACTTAGCAGGGACACACCCCTGGAGTGTGGCGCCACCAGGGCCTTGCTCCTGGCTGGGAGGAGTTCAGAGCCTCTGGACTGCGCAGTTTGCTGGGACACTCCCCTGATCTCTGACCTCCAGTGGTCATTTCTTATCACTGCCAGCTATCATTCTTGATTTGAAAATAGGGCAGTTAAATAAAAGGAAAACAAAGAAATCCCCACATCTTTGAACAACATATAGTTTAAAAAAAAAAAACTTCTGTGATGATTCTCCTGTAGATACTTTGGGGGTCATATTTATTTACAAAGTAATGCAGGAAAGTAAAATTAATGACTTTTACCTTAGTGAGAGCATCTATGTGTGGTGATGGAAATAGGATCCAAGAACAGGAAAGGTTCTGTTCTGAATTTTCCTGGGCCAATTTGTGACTTTGCAAGATGACTTTATGATGTGGGCGAAGGAAACAATTCTGCTAGGGCCAGCATTCCAGAAAATTATAGATTATATATTTCTTTCCTTGATAGCTGGATTTACTTTAAATGACAATGCTAATATCAGACAATTCCTGCTGTAGATATCTGATACAGTAGTGCCGAGAAGCTAGCAGTTGGATTTATCAAATGAAGCCTCGATGGCAGATAAAGCCTACTGTTGTAAAGTCATCCAGTTGCTGCATTGAACTGGATTGCCTTTTTGATCTAGTACTCTTAACTTGGGACTTCCTGTATTGTGTTTAAGGATTTCATGTTTGAAATCTATGTGTTCCATTTCTGAAAACCTTTTATTGCCTTTAATTTTAATACAAAGAAAATAAGAAAAGAACTTAAACTATGAGATCCATAATAAACCAACGCCTTATAAGTTGAAGAAGTAGGTCCCATTTTCGCACCTGATGATGTCTACAATGTGCAGTTCTCTAGAACTCCTTTGTGTTCTTCCAGAATCCTCTCTTGCCTGATGCTCTATAATCAATTTGTAGTTCACAATTACAAATTTCTAAGTACTATAGATGTTTGGTTTTTAGTTAATAAAATGATGTGTTTAAATTAGTTTGATAAAAGCATCCATAGGTCATATAAGTGAAGTAAATCTCCTTAAATCATAAATCTTCCATTTTTAATGGCTTTTTTATATTCACATGATGTCATTTACCATTTAAATAACATGTGGAAAGGATAGGAGTGTTAAATTAGAACACATGCTCTTTTGAAAGGGAGGTTGTGGTATGCTGTTCCTTCCCATATCTTCTTACAAGACTTTCTGAGTCAAGCTGTTCCTGGCCAGAAAAGAAAGCAGAATTTCCCAGTCCTTTAGTGGATTCAGATGAAAACTGGTAACAAAAACAGAAACAAAACTACAAGAAGAGACAATGAAGAAGAATCATGAGATGGCATATGTATTTATGCTGTATCAAGGTCACTATCACCTTAACACGTCAAGGAGTAAATGTTATTATTGTCTATATGGTTAAGCATGTTTAATTAGGAATTTGATTTTTCTTTTTCTATGATGTGCAATAGCAGGTTGGTTCAATAATATGTGAAACTTTTTGGAAAAACAAAAAGTGAGGTTGTCACCAGCAGTTTGTATTCATTTGTAGAAGCTGCGCCAGTGTGTTCAGGATATCTATCAGCAATTCCAGATTGGAGAAAGTAGAGAGGATATAAGAGTTTAAGGAGAAACAAAAAACAGTGCAAAATTTCCTACTGCTAGAAAAGAACTTGTTCAAGTATTTTTTTAAGTTGTTGATGATTGATATTAAGATGTTGTGATATTTATATTCCATTGGATGCATTTAAAAGAGTTATATAATGCTTTGTTTCAACATACAGTTTTTATATACTAGAAACTATATCTTATGTTATTCTCAATGGAAAATTTTAGATATCAACTTAGGAAATGCGTGGAGGTTCATACTTTTTAAAAAACTTTGAGGAACCATGTGAATGCTCAGGTACTATCAATATAAGAAATATATTTTGTATCATAACCCAGTAGTGCACCCAAAAGCAAATTTCATAAAACATTGCTTGTAATATATGATGTTCATGGATAATCATTTTACCTTCTCCTTCCTTTTTCTTTTCTGTTTCTTTTTTTTAAACAGAAGAAAAGTAAGAAATTAAAGTAAAACAATTTCACAACAAGCCAATAGGAGAGTGACAATAATCAGCACATTGCATATTGTTATGTTCACAGCAGTTGTTTAGGGTATAAGGTATAAACATGAAACATTGTCCAGCGAATTATTAGCACAAAACTTTCACCTCAATGAATCAAGAGAAACTAGCTATGTGACTATCTTTTTTTGGTTATGATGTGTTCTTTTCAAATAGACATTTCGCATTAAAAATGAAATCTGAAGATGACCCTGTGAAAACTACTTTTCACTCAAATTTCTTTTTCTTTAACTATCTTAACTAATTTTTTATAGACATAGATTTTCTTTCAGTTTGTCACACAAGTGCAACAATGTGATGGTTACACATGTGTGACTTATTTAGTTCACTGAGAAGTATAGTTTCAATCCTCATTCATTTAAGAGTGAAAATGTCTAGTTTATCATTTTTTATAGCTGAATAGTATTCCGTTATATAAAAATACCACATCTTTTTTGTCCATTCCTCAGTCGAGGGGCATTTAGGTTGTTTCCAAGATGTAGCTATTATGAACTGGGCAGCTATAAACATAGGTGCACATGTATCACTGTGGTAGGATGCTTTTAATTCTTTTGGGAAGATACCCAGAAGGGGAATAGCTGGGTCAAATGGGACCTCCAATCTAGCTTTTTGAGGAATCTCTACACTGACTTCCACATTGGTTGCACCTGCCTGCATTCCCACCAATAGTGGAGAAGGGTTCCTTTTTGCCCACAGCCCTCCAGCATTTGTTATTGGTTGACTACTTAATACTAGCCATTCTTTCTGGGGTGAGGTGGAATCTCAGTGTTACTTTCATTTGCATCTCTCAAATGACCAGTGCTGTTGAACACTTTTTCACGTACTTACTTGCTGTTTGTATGTCTTCATCTGTTTCTTTCTTTTTCTTAATTAAAAATCTTTTTTGGGCCAGGCATAGTAGCACATACCTGTAATCCCAGAACTCAGAGGCTGAGGCAGGAGGATTGCTGCAAATTTGAGGCCAGCCTGAGCTACAAAATGAGTTCAAGATCAGCATGAACTGCATAGCGAAACCCTGTCTCAGAGAAGCCAAAAAAACATTTTTTTTTCACCTGCTAAACTTGAGTTTATTTCCACGATAGAGTTTGGGCCTACAGCTTGAAAAATAACCAGGTCTAAGATGTAGTTTTTGGTATTTGTTTATTTTTTTGTTTGATCTCAGCATAAATCAGAGAAATGGGAATAAAATTTATGTTAATCTTTTAGTCAATTGGCTATCTGTTCTGTGATGCTCATCTGTGACATCAGTTTAAATGTTTCCTTGATTCTCCTTCAAGACATCTTTATCTTTTCCCCATTGTACTAGTATTAAAAACCTACAAAATTAAAAACCTAAATGGAAATGAAAAATAGGTGGAGAGTCCTTGGGTTATCTTAACTGTTATTTTAACTGATACTAAAGGAAGAAAAAATTTTTTTTAGTCAGGGTCTCATCATGATGAACCTTGAACTGATTATGTAGCCCAGGCTTGCCTTGGACTTGAGATCCTCCTGTCTCAGTGTCCACAGTGCTGGGATTGCAGGTGTGCATCACCATACCCAGCTAAAGAATGAATTTTGAAAGAAGATAAAATCGTCTTTCATGACTGTGAAATCTGCCAGAGTTTACTCAGTTTATAATTAAGAAGGCTACTAGTAAGCTATTACAAGTGGTTCAGAAGAGAACTGAAAGCATCACACATTTGTGGTCAAGTAAGGAACACTGAATTTATGAATGGGTACAAAACTGGTCAGCATCCTCAGAGCAATGACTCATGTATTTTACCAAAAAACATGTTTATGGACTGGACTTATTTATATGACCATCGGTTTTCTATATCTTCTTTCTTACCACTACAGGGTTATAAGATAGTCAAAGCAAGCACAAGTGGAGATAACCTGGATGAACAAGCTACTCAGAATAGCTCAAAAGTATTTCATAGTTTTTTTCTTATTCTGATTAGACTATTACAGGACCAGGGATATAGCTCAGTGGCACAGCCTGGAAAGTGCAAGGTCCAGAGTTTGATTCATGTTTAAAAAAAAAAAAAAAGAGTCAGTGTGGTTCATTCCTGATTAGATTATTACAAATTTGTGTCTTAACACCTAAACTTTAACATCTGAGACTGTCAAGTTTGTATAGAATTTATTCAGTTTGCACAGTATTTAAAAAATTTAAAATTTGTTGCTATTGTGTAAAGGCTTGAAACTCATCTTTTACTAGTTCTTTTGCATCTGTATCATGTAGAGGTGAGAGTCACTGAGCCCTATTTCATATGATTTCTGTGCATCTCTTCTTCTTTAATGCAGATCTCTGCATTAATCCAATGTCTTTTCACTGTAATTTTGTAACTGGCTGGCACTGTGCTCTCCTTAGTATCTCTAGCATATTATTTTAAATTTAATCTTTGCCTAAGACTCTAGACAATGCAGTAATACTTAACAAATCCTGATATGGTGCCCTGAATATTACAACATTTTCTTGACTTTTCAACCTTTAGCAGTTTGTCTTTATCCTTCTTTTGCAGTCTTGATTTCTGTTGCTTATCTATATATTTTTTACCCTAGCAGGGTTAATCCCTTTCTGTCTTCTATGCACATCATGCTCTTTGTTCATATTGATCCTTCTTGCTGGAAAGGACTTCCTTCTCTTCTTCCCTTGCATTTGCCCCCTCCTCATCAGATAAAGTCAAGGCTGCCTATTCTGTGATGCCTACCAGGGGTCTTCTAATTCTCATTGATCTATGTTTTATGCTATTTAATGCTGTATTCCTGTCTCTCAAGATTAAAGCCACAGAAATCTTGGATTGCTGTATTGTATTATTTTGATATCTCAGGAGAATAGAAAACTATTAGCTAAATTTGTATTATGCATCCCAGAGTCATACATAAGAGGAACATGATTAGACATTGTTCAGGATTTAAATTTTTCAGCACTGTGAAATTTATATATTTATTGAATTTTGGTACAAATGTGGAGAGGAAACACACATTGATATATTTATATTAACTGGTGAAGTTAAAATGAGATAACTAAGTTGAGAAAGCTATGTTGCCTTAATCTTTTTGTCATGGGTAATGTCACTTCAATGGGAAGCCTTGGAATAATAGTAAAAATGAAATATATTACATGCCTTGTCCTTGATTCAGAACAGCAGAATCTGGACCGTCGGCTCTCAGACAAACCCTTCTATGTGCAGTCTGTATGCACCTCTGAAAGTGAATACACCATGCCTTTATGTTAGAGTTTTGTGTTGGAAGCACAGAGAAAAAAAATTTTAGTTTATTTACTTATTTATTTATTTGTACCAGGAATTGAATTCAGGACCTTGCACTTGCTGGGCAGGTGCTGTGCCACTGAGCTAAATCCCCAGCACATTTAATTCTTGTGCAAGGACTGTATCTGTAACACACAAAGTGGTTGTAAGAAACTTCAGACAATTTTCTGAAAATTGTGAACTAAAACTTTATGACATAAATATGCTAATAATGAATTTTAATAGTTTTTGAAGGGTTACCAATATATCACACTCATTGAAGATGCCAATTTTAAGAGTTCTGATACATTTCTGCACCAAGATGATGAACAAGTCCATCACCCCCGTGAGTTTCCTTGTGCTCCTTTGTAATCCTTTCCACTTCCTTCCTTCCTGGTGTCTTCACTCCTCCCCAGGCAAGCACTCATCAGTTTTGTTTTGCTATATATTAGTTTGCATTTTCTAGAAATTTATAAAAATGGAATCATTCATTTGAATTCTTATTTTGTTTATTTCTTTGAAGCAGTCTAATTATTTTGAGATTTATGTATGTTGTAGCGTAGTAGATTAGCAGTTTATTCTCCTACTGTTGAATGGTTTTATGAGTATACTGTACAGTTTGTTTACTCATCTACCTTTGGGTGAACATTTGGGTTATTTCTAGTTGTTGGCTATTACAAAAAAGGCTATTATGACTTTATGAATGAGGGTAGATGTATGCTTTCATTGCACTCAGATAAATTCCTAGAAATAGAAGGGCTGAGTTATTAGGTAGGTGTATGTTTATGTTTTAAAGAAACTACTCTGTTGTCTAGTGTGTAGGGTGCTCCTGCCACCAGGGTGTTAGAGTTCTAGCTGCTCTTCATCTTTGCCAGCACTTGCTATGGTAAGTCTTTTTAGTTTAAATATTCTAATATGTTTGTAGTTGAGATTTTAATAATCATATCCTTATTGATTAATGATGGACTGGTGATGTTGAGCATCTTTTCATGTAGTTGGTGATGTGGCCACTCATCTCTTTTGCCATTTTTATTGAGTTGTTTCCTTATTATTATTATTTTTTTTTTCGCAGCACCAGGGATTGAACTCACAACCTCGTACCTGCCAGGGCAGGCGCTTAAGCCACTGAGCCAAACTCCCAGCCCTGGTTTTTTGAGGCAGTGTCTCACTATATAGCTCAGGCCGGCCTTGCGCTTGCGTTGTAACCCAAACTGGCCTCAAAGTCACAGTGCTCCTCCTACCTCAGCCTCCCAAGTGCTGGGATTGAAGGCGTGCACCACCACGCCCGGCTTGTTTCCTCATTATTGAGATTAGGAGCTTTTCATATATTTTAGAGATGCTTCTGTATCAAATATGTGATTTTCAGATATTTTTCTCCCAGTCTATGCCTCTGGCAGGTGAATTCTTTATCCTCTACATAGCTTGAGAATTCCTGCATTTGAATATTAGGAGGCACTCTGGGTCGAATTTTAGCTCAGCCAAGGAAGAGTGTTGTTGCTAGCAAATAATAGATTTTTAATAAAAATATGCCATTTTCCTGTTGATAAATACTAAATTTGCTCATTGTAGATGTTTTAAAAATACTTAAAATCATAAACAAGGGAAGAAGCCTGGACTGTGTGCAGGAATGCGGGGTAGAAGTTACCTGACAGAGCCATATACATCAGAAGTGAGGTTGCTTGGAGCTAGGAGCAGCAGTGCTCTTACAGGTCCTCTAAAAGACTTAGTTTTGCTAAGAGTTGCCTCAGAAATATAATGAGTGGAGGTTGCAATTTGTTCCCTGTTGCATAGTGCTGTATTTGCAGTGCTAGATCAGTATTTAGACAAAGCACTGAGGTAGTGGTTATAAAATACAAAATAAATCAAAGTCTTGTACATAGATGCTGTGGAATTAGTAAATATCTTGAGAAGATTGAATTGAGTAAAGCTTGTAAAAGTAGATATTGATGCAGAAATAGAATTAATCAAAGTTATTTGACTAATACTGAGAAATGATGTATTAAAGCCCAGTGCAAATGCTATATATTTTAAGAGATCCTTGTCTATGGTGCTTTATTGGTGAGAAGCTTTAGTTTTGGTACTAAAGAACTTGGTTAAAATTCACCTCTAGCAGGATATGATGGTATACACCTCTTACATCAGCCACTTACTACCTGTAGGAGGCAGAGGCAGGAGAATTGCTTGAGCGTTGGGTTTTGAGGCCAACCTGGGCAACATAGTGAGATCCTGTCTTAAATAAAACAGAAAGCAAAAAACCAGAAAAGAAAATTTAGTTCTGCTGTTTACTTGTTACCTATGTAAATATGGATCCATACTTAACCTACTTTTACTTCAGTTCTGTCCCTTACACAATGTGGGGTCATTGCAGTGATTACAGAGATAGAGTATGTAAGCCACCGTTCTGGTATAGTGCCTGATATATTTGGGGAATTTAACATGTTAGAGTTATTGAGTTACCCCCCCGCCCCTTCTCCTTTACAGTTTCAGTCTTACACAAAATAACTAAATCTAGCTACTGGAGTGATGGCAACTGGAGATCTTAGAATGTTTACAAGATTCCTCCTAGTGTGAATTTTTTTTTGAATCAGTAATTGAACTCAGGACCTCATGCTTGCCAGGCAGGCACCATGCTACTGAGCTATATCCCCAGCCCCTAAATTTTTATACTACTGTGTGTTTTTGAGTTATATGAAAATAATGTAATGGAATAAACATTTTGATTACATATTTGATTACATATTTTACTTAGAGTTTGATCACATATTTTAGTGTCTTAACACATGGCCTTTTCATGCATAGAGAGATTAAAGATAGATGATTAGAGACTTTAGTTTTCTAGAAGGATAGGTCATTACTTTCGGTCACATTGGTCATATTGGAGAATCCCAGGACTTGCATTGCAAAATTGGTACCATGTTTCCACGGTAAAACATCTTGAAGTGGGATGCAGTTGAGATAGGAGTTAATATAGTGGTCTGATAGGTGGAGTAACAATAGGAGGGTAATTGGTTCTTCTCTACTAATTTCAGAGCCATTTCCAGTGGCTATTGCAGGAAAGTTATCCTCTTGCTATGTTCTTTACCACTGTCTCTGTTCATTTTTTCTGTATTTTTTTTTTCTGTGCCTAGAAGTTTCTTCAGTCTTGGAACCTAAATTATCTCTCCTTTTAGCCTGTGTTTGGGATGTTCTCAAGTGATGGATTGGAATGTTATGTTTGCCAGCAACTCATGCTATCTAACAAACTCCTGGAGCCTACATACTCTGTGAATAGGATGCTTTAGGTCATGAAAAGTGCTTCGTCTGTTTTATTTATTCTTACATTTTTATTTTTTTCAAATTCATTTTATTTCAAGGAGAAAAAAAGGAAGAAAAAAAACTAAAAGAAAATTTCAAAACATGTCAGTCAGGGCAACAGTGATACATACATTGTACATTGTCATCCCCAAATCACTCACCCAGAGCCCAAGACATCTGCATTCAATTGTCCAAGCAATACCAGCACAAATCTTTCTCTTCAGTGAACTCAGAGAAATCAGTAGTATAACTATTTTAGCAAGTTTATATATATGCACATGTTGTTTCAGCTTCTCACACTAGTGAGACAATAGGATGTTTACACATGTGTGTCTGATTTATTTCACTTATGAGTATGTTCTCAAGTTGTATCTATTTACCTATAAAAGTCTTCAGTTTATCCTTCCATGTGGCTGAGTAGTACACCATTGTATAAAAATACCACATCTTTTTTGTCCATTCCTCAGTCGATGGGCATTTAGGTTCTTTCCAAGATCTAGCTATTACAAATTGTGCTGCTATAAACATGAGTGCACATACATTGCTGTGGTATGATGTTATTCTTTTGGGAAGACACCCAGAAGAGGAATAGCTGGGTCGAATGCGACCTCTAGTCCTAATTTTTGGAGAAATCTCCACACTGATTTTCACAATGGTTGCACCAGTCTGCATTTCCACTAACAGTGAAGAAGGGTTCCTTTTTTCCCATAGCCCATCCAGCATTTGTTATTGCTTGATTTCTTAACAGTGGCCATTCTTTCTGGGGTGAGGTAGAATCTCAGTGTTGTTTTAGTTTGTGTTTCTCAAATGGTCAATGATTTTGAACATTTTTTCACATACTTATTTGCTGTTTGTATTTTTTCTTTGCCTTTTGTACTTCTTCATCTGAGAAGTGTATATTCATCTCCCATGCCCATTTTTGGATTGGGTCTTTAAATCTGGGAAGACTGATTTTTTTGAGTTCTCTATATGTTCTCAATAGTAATCCTTTGTCTGAGGTACAGCTTTCAAACGTTTTCTCCCACGTTATGGGTTGTCTGTTCACTCTGTTGGTGGTTTCTCTTGTTATCCAAAAACTTTTCAATAGGGTAAGATCCAGGTTGTTGATTCATTGTGATAGTTCTGTGCAATTGGGATTTTGTTCATAAAGTCTTTACCTACACCAATGTCTTCAAGGGTTTTACCCCCAGTCTATCTTCCAATAGATTCAATGATTCTGTATTACTATAAGGATCTTTTATCCATTCCGGTTTTAGCTTAGTGCTTGGTGAAAGGTACAAGTCCAGTTTTAATCTTCAGCATGTGTAGAGCCAGTTTTTCCAGCACCATTTATTAAAGAGGTTGTCTTTCTTTCAGTGAATGTGTTTGGCACCTTTGTTTAAGATAAGGTGGCTTAGTGTGTCTAGAGCTGTTTCTGCATCTTCTGATCTGTTCCATTAATCTTTAGGTCTGTTTTTTTTTTGACAGTACCACCCTGTTTTTATCACAGTAGCTTTATAGTATAATTTCAAGTAAGGAATTGTGATGCCCCCTGTCTTGTCTTTGTTGCCCAGGATTGCTATTCTAGGTCTCTTCTGGTTCCAGATGAATTTTAGGATTATTTTCTCTAATTCTGTGAGATATGCTATTGGAATTTTGATTGGGATTGTATTGAATCTGTGTAACAGTTTTGGAATTATGGCCATTTTCACTATATTAGTTGTTCCT
This sequence comes from Dasyprocta punctata, assembly GCA_004363535.1. NCBI lineage: Eukaryota > Metazoa > Chordata > Mammalia > Rodentia > Dasyproctidae > Dasyprocta > Dasyprocta punctata. The sequence goes on along the minus strand of RJWM01004989.1, from coordinate 31,723 downwards.
ACCTAAAAGCATGGACTGTCTCTCCATTTTCTAATATCCTCTTCAATCTCCTTTTTCAGAGTACTGTAGTTTTCAATAGAGTCTTTTACTTATTTTGTTAGATTGATTCCAAGGTATTTAATTTTTTTGGATTCTATTGAAAAAGGTGTTGTCTCCCTCATTTTTCTTTCAGTGAGTTTGTTATTTGTGCACAGGAAGACAATTGATAATTTTGAGTGTTGACTTTGTATCCAGCTATGTTACTGAATTATTAAATTTAGTAGTCTTTTGGTGGTTTCTGGGGTCTTCTGTGTAGAATATCATGTCATCTGCAAATAATGATAGTTTAACTTTTTCCTTTCCTATCTTCCTTTTATTTCTTTCTCTTGTCTAATTGCTCTAGCTAAAGTTTCAAGGACTATGTTGAATAAGAGTGAAGACAGTGGACATCCTTGTCTTGTTCCTAATTTTAAAGAGAAAACTTTCAGTTTTTGTCCATTTAGTATGATGTTGGCTGTTGGTTTGAGATTGAAATAAAGACAATCTATTCCAATTTTCTGTAGGGGTTTTTTTTTTTTTATCATGAATGGGTGCTGGACTTTGTCAAAAGCTTTTCCTACATCTATTGAGATGATCATAGGATTTTTTTTTCTTGGCTGTGTCAATATGGTGTATTATATGTATGGATTTACACATGTTGAACCATCCCTGCAACCCAGGGATGGTTCAACATGTGTAAATCCATAAGTATATTACACTTGATCATGGTGTGTAATCTTGATGATTTTTGCCTCAGTATTCATTATGGAAGTTGGCCTGTAATTCTCTTTCTTAGTTGGGTCTTTCTCTAGTTTTGGTATCAGGGTAATGCTTGCTTCCAGGAATGAATTTGGAAATATTGCTTCCCTTTCAATTTCATTTGGAGTTTGAGAAGTAGTGGTGTTAGGTCTTCTCTAAATTTCTTGTAGAATTCATCAGGGCCTGGGCTTTTTTTTTTTTTGGTAGGTTTTTAATTATATCTTCAATTTCATTGATTGATCTTAGTTTACTTAGGATTTTTATATCTTCTTGATTCAGCTTTGGTAATTCATATGTATCTTGGAATCTGTCCATTTCTTCTGTGTTTTCCATCTTATTAGAATACAAGTTTTCAAAGTAGGTATAGATGATCGTCTGGATTTCTGCAGGGTCTGTTTTGATTTCACCCTTTTCATTCGTAATTACATGGATTTGAGTCTTGTCTTTTCTTTTTTTTTTGATAAAGTTGGCTAAGATTTTGCCAATTTTATTTAATCTTTCAAAGAACCAACTCTTCAATTCATTGATTCTTTGTATTGATTTTTAGTATCAAGAGTGTGAATTTCTGCTCTGATCTTTACAGTTTCCTCCCTCATATGAGCTTTTGGCTTAGACTGCTCTTCTATTCCTAGAAGTTTGAGGTTCAGCATTAAGTTGTTTATATGAGCTTGCTCTCTTTTCCTGATGTGGGTATTTACTGCTATAAATTTCCGTCTTAAGATTGCTTTCATTATGTCCCACAAGTTCTGGTATGTTGTATTGTTGTTATAATTCAACTGTAAAAACTGTCTAATTTATTCCTTAATTTCATCTGTAACCCATTGGTTGTTCAGTAGGGTGCTATTTAATTTCTACTTGTTTATGAAATTCTTTTGATTTCTTGTATGATGAATTTCCAGTTTTATTGCACTGCAGTCTGATAGTATGCATAGGATAGTTTCAGCTCCTTTATGTTTACTTAGGTATGTTCTATGAGCCAGTATATGGTCTGTTTTGAGAATGTCATGTGTGCAACTGAGAAGAATGTGTATTCTGATGTTGTGGGGTGAAACATTGTATAGACATCCATTTGTTTAAAAGTTTGATTTACTTCTAATATTTCATTGTTGAATTTTTTTGTTCAGTTGATCTGTCTTTTTGTGGCGATGGGGTATTGAGGTCTCCCAATACAATTGTATTAGGGCTTATTTGTTCTATTTATTTATTTGTTTTGATACTGGGGATTGAACTCATGACTTCACGCTTGCCAGGCAGGCACTTACACCACTGAGCTAAATCCCCAGCCCATAGGGCTTATTTGATTTTTCATGTCTGTTAGTAATTGTTTTATCTAGTTGGGTGCACTGGTATTTGCTGCATATATATTTATGATTGTTATCTCTTCCTCTTGGATTGTTCCATTTATGAGAATGTAGTGGCCTTCTTTATCTCTCTAAATCAGTCTTGGCTTGAAATTCACTTTGTCTGCAAATAGAATAACTACCCCTGTTTTTATTCTGGGTTCCTGTCACATGGAGTATTGTTTTCCATCTTTTGACTTTGAATCTATGAATTTCTTTTTTAATTCAATGTGTTTCTTGTATGGAACATATTGTTGGATCTTGCTTCTTGATCCATTCTGCCAGTCTGTGTGTTTTGATTGGTGAATTGAGACCATTAACATTGATGATTATAACTGATATGTATTGACTTAACCTTGTCATGTTATTTTCTTGTTGGTGAATTTTCTTGGTGAATTCTTTCTGTTGGGGTTCATGAGCTGTAGTCTTTATTATCTCTGTCTCATCCTTCGGAACATTTTGGAGTGTTGGTTTGGTGGTCCTAAATTTCCACAGATGTTCTTTGTCATGGAAATCTAATTTCTCCATCAATTTTGAAAGATAGTTTTGCAGAATACATCAATCTGGGTTGAAAGTTGTTTTCCTTTAGAACTTGGAGTACTTCAAGCTCTCCTTGATTTGAGAGTTACTGCTGAGAATTACCACTTCTCAGTGGTAATTCTGATGGCCTTTCCTTTATAGGTGATTTGTTTCTTTTGGGATTCTATTTTAGGATTCTATTCTTGTGTTGAATTTCTGGAATCTTGACTATGATATGCCTGGCTGTAGATTTTTTTTTTTTTTGATCGTTGCTAATCGGAGTTCTATATGCCTCATTTATCTGTATGTCAAATTCTTTCTTTTTTTTTTTTAACCAGGAAAGTTATCTGTCATGATGTCTGTGAATATTTTTAAATGTCATTTGTGGTATCTCCTGCTTTTCCATTGACTCCAGTTAATCTTAAGTTATTCTTCTTTGTTTCATTGAGCAGCTGCTGGATTGATTCTCATGGTCCCTTGCTATTTTTGAGAAATCTTTCTTTTCCTGGTCACTAAGTCAAGCCTGTCTTCAATATCTGAGATCCCATCCTCTCATTGGCCTAATCTGCTTAAAATACTTTCAGTGGAGTTTTTATTCTCCTGGATGTCTGCTTGAATGTGCTTTATGTGTTCTGTTTTTTTCCTGTGGTGAGCTTCCATAGTTTTCTTAAGCTCATCTATTTTTTTGTCTGTGTCTGTTCTAACATCACTGAGTATGGTATGTATTTTGGTAATCTCTGTAGTTGTCTGAGAGATTATTTCTGATTTCATTTTTTCCAGAGCCTCTTTCAATTGCTTTGTTGTTACCATTTCAGAGAGGCTTGGATGGGTGGCTTTGGGATTGTCCTTCCTCATCGTCCCCTGGATTTGCCTTGGGTGAACTGGATGTCTGGAGTTGCATTTTGCTTAAGTGTCTTCTCATTGTCTTTTCTCTCTTTTTTTAGTTTAATTCCTGAGGTGATGCTCGTAAGTTGCCCATGGTGGGTTGCTTTATTGCTAGTATTTAGGACTCTTAAGTGATGACTACTTCTCTGAGATATCTTCCAGGTGTAGCTGGTTTTTGGGTTTTGTGTCTTATGGAAGATCTTACCTCTTCAGTTTGTTGGAGATGAGAAGCTGTTGCTTGTTTGGCCTAGTCCTTTTCTTTGGCACTGTGCACTGTATTTTCTGTGACCCTTAGTCAATCTCATTCATGGAATACCAGGACCAACAGCACAAGCTGGTACAGTCCTCCATGTCTGCTGCTCCCCTCCACTGCCAGGTGTCTCTCTGCAGAGGCCTCCAAGGTCGCCAGCCATCACCTCGCTGTGACCCAGATTTGAACAGGTCTTCTTGCGCAGTGAGTCCTGTCTCAGGGAGGAGGCACTGCCGGCTGCCATCTTCTTCTTTGTTGAAGTGTTTCTTTTCACTCTCTCTGTGGGCTTCAGTTTGCACTTCAGATTCTTCCTGGGTGCATTGGACCCACTTTCCTCCTCGTCTTCCTCATGATGCTGTATTCCAGGGTCTGAATGGTGACCAAGCCTTTAACACAGCAGACTCACCATCTAAGGTCCAGCCACTTCATTTAATAGTAACTTCTAGACAAACTACTTGAATTAAAAAGAAATTCTTGGGTAGGAGAGGTAGCTCAGTAGTACAGTACTTGCCTAGCTAGCATGGGTGAGGCCTTGGATTTGATCCCTAGCACCCCCACTAAAAAACCAAAACAAACCAAAACAAACATTTTCTTGCGTGTTACCTGGGTTGCTCTGGTTTTCATAAAAATTTATCTAGGTTTCTGGGTCTCAAGAATGGCTTATCAGAATTACTTGTGTGATTTCCATGTTTGTTGTTTGTTTTGTGGCCAGATATGAATAAGTGCTGGAAATTTGTGTCCTATTAAAAGGCTGTTTCTGTATGTTAGAAGAGGAACACTTTTCAAAGGGGTTGTCTTTGGGCACACAAGACTACTTGTTACAACACTCTAACATCATATTACATAATGAGGAAAGCAAGTGACGTGGCCACAGCTAACTCCTTGAAGGGTAGAAAGCTGGTTTATTTTGTCTCCCTAAAGTAGAGAAGGTAAACATCACTGATGATTTCACGGTTTTCTCTTATGTTTACTGTACATTCAACTTTTTTACTGCAGCAGAATCACTCATCATCCCCAAAGACAATAGCTCAAACTGCCTCATTTACTCATAGCATCAAGCTCAAAGCTCAGTATCTCAGGGGAACAGGCAGGAGTCTCCATATAATATTCCCATTCAAGAAAGGGAAGGGAGGTACACAGCAGTCCCAGAGTCAGCAGCGAGGCTTGACTGTTGTTCCCCTTCTGCTATTACTTTTCTTCCTTCTTCCCTCTTTCCCTCTCTCTTTATTTTTAGTACTGGGGATCAAATCCAGGGCCTTGTGCATCATAGGCAAGTGTTCTGCCACTGAGCTACATTGCCAGGCTTTTAGAGTTTCTTCTTTTTCCAGTACAGCTGGGTATAATAAGGTGGGTAGTGGGGAATAGACCCTCCTTGGGGAGCAGTTTTCTCTGGTAGCTTCTTGTCTGTAGAAAATTGCTATCCAGTGGTTGTTTTACATATTCAGCAGTCATATGTGGTATGTTAGAAAAATACAATGAATGTTTAAATTTAAAAAATTCATTACAGTAAAAGACATAGTGATTGCCATTAATCACCCTCAAAATATTCCTTCTTACTTTCAAAACACTTATATACTATCATTCTTGCCACTTTCTGGAGTTCTGGAAATCCTCTTTTGTGTCTTTAGTTGTGCTGTCTTGATGTCCTGAATCATTACAAAATGTTTGCCTTCAAGGTGGTTTTGATTTTGAGGAAAAGCCTGCAGTCACATGGTGTCAGCCCTGGTGAGTAAGGCAGATGAGGATGCACTGTCACGTTCTTACTAACTTGCCTTTCTGTTGGATGGCACTTGGCAGCAACATTCAAATTTTTTTTTTTTCCTGTCAGTGCTGGGGATCAAACCCAGGGCCTCCCTCATGCTAGAAGTACTCTGCTACTGAACTATGTTCCCAACCTGCAACTTTATTTTTGATCACGCTTTGTAAAGACACCCACAAAAGGGACTACCAGATCTACCTCACCAAGAGTGATGGCATAAGTGTGTTTGATTTGGTGGGGAATGTTTTGAGGGGGATTAATGACAATGTGTCTTTTGCTGTAATACATTTTTAAAAAATTTAAACAGTAACCTGTATACCAATCACCCCTTGTAGTCCTCTTTTAATTAAGACTGGTAGTTATTCTTTACAGTGCAACTCATAAAAGTTTTGTTGATTTCTTAACTATTTGACTTTAGTTTGCTGTCAATAGCCTGTCCTGTAATTTTTGTTAGACATAGTTCTTAAATTTTCATCTTTTTTTTTAACCTCAGTGCATATTTATTTCCCTATTTGAGAGCATCTTAGTTTTACCAAGCTTTAGTTGGAGAATTAACACCTTTATTTTCTTTCCTGAACCATTTTTTATCCTCTCCAAAAGAATTTATTGTGTGCTGTGTTAATCTATGCATTGTTTTTACTATCATGTGTGATGGATCTACTTTTTTGATCCTTATGCAAGTTGAGTTTTAATCAGTTGTTGTTCCTTTAGAGGCCTTCTTTATGTTTGTTTTGGGTTGAGAAATGGTTGCCTTTCCCCAATCTTATATATTTTAAAATTTGAACTCTTTTTTCTTATATTCCTGCTTGCAAACCAAACAATTCTTTCCTGATTTCATACTTTCCTTTTGTGGGTTTTTCTTTATCTTACTCAGTGAATTTTTTCATTTGAGTCTGTTTTAGTTACTTTTTTCTCATTGCTGAGACAAAATACGTGACCCTGGGACTGGCCAGTGTAGCTGCAGGGCCTTGGAGAGCTTGGGCTCTGCCCATCAGAGCGCAGGGCTCGAGCTCCATTGTTCAGTGGAATGGCCGGCAGAGCAGGTCCTAGAGGTTGTGGGCCCACCCATCCAGGAGTAAGGCCCCAGCACAGTAGGCCTGGAACTGGCCCAGGCTTGCCTGGCACTCCAGAGGCTCTGAACTCCTTGCAGCCAGACTCAGGGTCTGGGTGGCACCACACTCTGGGGTACGCTCCGCCTAGCTGCCTGGGTCTGGGAGGTCTTGGCCCCCATCCAGTGAGGCGGAGGCTTCAGCAGCACACTCCAGGAGTACACCCTTACTAGCTTCACAGAGGATCCAGCTCTACCTGGTCCCGTGACTCTGCCTACCCACCAGGGGAACACCCGGTCAGCCTTGCAGGACACAGAGCCACACAGGTCCCAAAAGAAAATGAAAAAAATGAAAGACCAAGAGGCAGTCTCAGTCCCTCAGCCCAACCCAAGAGATACTGAAATGGGAGCCACTGGGAGTCACACAACTGGACTTTCTGAAATGATAGAAAATGCAGTAAAGAAATAGCTCGATGAAGCTACAGAGAAACTCAAATCAGAAATAATCTCTCAGCTAAAAAATGAAATGACAATCATTATGAAAGAAATGTTGTGTGTATCTAAAGAAGAGCAAGATAAAAAAATAGAAGAACTTAAGAAAATCATGGAAACTTTGAATGAACAATATAAGACACAAGCAGAATGCATGAAACAGATTCAAAGGGAAATGCAGGAAATGAAAAACTCCATGGAAAGTTTGATAAATCACTTGAATGAAGCTGAAGATAGAATCTCAGATGTTGAAGACACCATGGGAGCTTATGGCCACGAAAGAAAAGATCTCTTAAAAATAGTAAGGAACCAAGAAACAACAATTCAACAGCTACAAGACAATGTCAAGAGAAATAACATAAGATTAATAGGCATACTGAGTTCAATCCTGGGTGCCGCAAAAAAAAAAAAAAAAAAAAAAAAAAAAAAAAAAAAAAAAAAAAAAAAAAAAAAAAAAAAAAAAAAAAAAAAAAAAAAAAAAAAAAAAAAAAAAAAAAAAAAAAAAAAAAAAAGAAAGATTAATAGGCATAAATGAAAAAGCAGGGGTCAATACTAATGACCTACGAAGACTATTCACAGAAATAATAGCAGAAAACTTTCCAAACACGGGAAGAGAATCTGAAATACCAGTAACGGAGGCATACAGAACCCCAATTAATCATAACCAAAATAAATCTTCACCCAGACGTCTAATAATAAGGGTATCAGAAATATAGCACAAGAACAAAATACTGAAAGCTGTCAGAGAAAAGAAACAGATCATCTATGAAGGAAAGCCTATCAGAATCACAGCAGACTTCTCAGCACAAAACTTTTAAGTTAAGAAGAGCTTGGAGTGAAGTATTTCAAATCCTGAAAGAAAACAACTTTCAAGCCAGATTGATGTACCCTGCAAAACTATCCTTAAAAATTGATGGAGAAGTAAGATACTTTCATGACAAAGAACAACTGAAGAAGTTTATGGCCACCAAACCAACACTACAAAGAGTACTGAAAGACACTCTAGAAAGAGACAAAGATAGCTACAATCTAAAGAACAGCAACAAAAGGAAACCACTAAGCAGGGCAAATAATGAAACAGAAAATGTAGAAAACTAACAACAGAAAGATATCATGACAGGGATGAGTCAGTACATATCAGTTATATCAATCAATGTAAATGGTCTCAACTCAGCAATAAAAAGAAACAGACTAGCAGAGTAGGTTAAGAAACAAAACCCAACAATATGCTGTGTACAAGAAACACATTTCACTCAAAAGGAAATTCACAGACTAAAAATCAAAGGCTGGAAAACAATACTCCGTGCAACAGGAACCCAGAAAAAAAGCAGGGGTAGCTACTATGTTTGCAGACAATACAAACTTCAAACTGAAAATGATCAAAAGAGATAAAGAAGGACACTACATACTTGTTAGGGGAAAACTTCAAGAGGAAGAGATTACAATTGTAAATATATATGCACCGAATATGGGAGCATCCAACTATGTAAGACAATTCTTAATAGACATGAAAAACCAAATAAACAATAATACAGTTATAACAGGGGACCTTAACACCCCACTGTCACAGAGAGACAGATCAACCAAACAAAAAATCATCAAAGAGATAACAGAACTGAATCAAACTTGTGAACAAATGGACCTAGTAGATGTATACCGAGTATTCCACCCATCAACATCAGAATATACGTTCTTCTCAGCTGCACATGGGTCATTCTCTAAAATAGATTATATACTGGTCCACAAAACATGCTTAAGTAAATGCAAAGGAACTGAAATAATTCCATGCATATTATCAGACCATAGCGCAGTAAAATTGGAAGTGAATGACAAAAAAACCTACAATAACCAAATAAACACATGTAAATTAAATAATACTCTCCTAAATATTCAGTGGGTCACAGAAGAAGTTAAAGAAGAAATTAAGCAATATCTACAGTCGAATGAAAATGCAAATACAAATTACTGGAACCTGTGGGACACAATGAAAGCAGTCCTCAGAGGGAAATTTATAGCACTAAACTCTCACATCAGAAAAATGGAAAGAACACACATAAACAACCTAATGCTGCACCTCAAACTTCTAGAAAAAGAAGAGCAAGTCAAGTTCAAAGCCCAAAGAAGGGAGGAAATTATTAAGATTAGAGCAGAAATTAATGCAATTGAAACTAAGAAAACAATACAAAGAGTTAATGATTCGAAGAGTTGGTTCTTTGAAAGAGTAAATAAAATTGATAACCCCCTAGCCAATCTTATCAAAAAGAGGAAAGATAAAAATTCAGATTCATGCAATAAGAAATGAAAAGGGTACCATCACTACAGACCCTGTGGAAATACAGAAGATCATCAACATCTACTTTGAAAACTTTTACTCACATAGATTCGATAACAGAAAAGAAATGGGCAGATTCCTAGAAACCTTTGAATTACCAAAGCTGAATCAAGAAGATTTAAAGCTGCTGAATAACCCAATTTCAGCTAATGAAATCCAAAATGTAATTAGGAACCTACCAACAAAGAAACGCCTGGGCTCTGATGGATTCACTGCTGAATTCTACAAGAAATTTAGGGAAGACTTAATGCCAACACTCCTCAAACTCTTCAATGAAATTGAAAGGAAATTTAGTCTCCCTAACTCATTCCTGGAAATAAGTATTACACTAATACCCAAACCACAGAAAGACACTACCAATAAAGAAAATTACAGGCCAATCTCCCTCATGAACATAGATGCAAAAATCCTCAAATAAAATACTGACAAATAGAATACAGAGAGGTATCAGAAAGAATATACACCATGATCAAGTGGGATTCATCCCAGGAATGCAGGGATGGTTCAACATATGCAAATAAATACATGTAATACACCGTATCAACAGGGCCAAGGACAAGAACCACATGATCATCTCAATTGATGCAGAAAAAGCTTTTGACAAAATCCAACACTCATTCATGATAAAAACCCTACAGAAAATCGGACTAGATGGTCTCTACCTCAACCTGATAAAAGCCATATATCATAAACCAACAGCTAACATCTTACTAAATGGAGAAAAACTGAAAACTTTCAACCTAAAATCAGGAACAAGACAAGGATGTCCATTATTACCACTCCTATTCAATATAGTTCTGGAAATACTAGCCAGAGCAGTTAGACAAAAGAAAGAAATAAAGGGAATAAGGATAAGAAAGAAAGAAGTGAAATTATCATTATTTGCAGACGATATGATACTCTACATAGAAGACCCCCAAAAATCCATTGAAAGACTTCTAGAAGTAATAACCAAATTCATTAATGTTGCTGGATGCAAGGTGAACACTCAAACATCAATAGCATTCCTGTACACAAACAACAAAGTTACTGAGAGAGAAACAAGGGAAACCACTCCCTTCGCTATAATATCCAAAAAAAGGAAATACTTAGTAATCAGTCTAACAAAGGAAGTAAAAATCTATACAGTGAAAATTACATTACTCTGAAGAAGGAAATCGAAGATGATTTCAGAAAATGGAAAGACATTCCCTGTTCATGGATAGGAAGAACAAACATCGTGAAAATGGCCATTCTCCCAAAATTAATATACAGATTTAATGCAATCCCAATCAAAATACCACTTACCTACCTCACAGAGCTAGAGAAAGCATTCCTGAAATTCATCTGGAACCAGAAAAGACCTAGAATAGCAAAGGCAATTCTGGGCAACAAAGGGAAGGCAGGAGGCATCACAATCCCCAACTTGAAACTATACTACAAAGCTACTGTGATAAAATCAGCATGGTACTGGAATCAAAACAGACCTGAAGATCAATGGAATAG
>RJWM01004989.1:0-20736 GCA_004363535.1 Dasyprocta punctata | reverse complement strand
GTCATGTTTGACAAAGGGGCCAAACATATACATTGGAAGAAAGACAGCCTCTTTGACAAATGGTGCTGGAAAAACTGGCTTTCTATATACTATAAACTAAAATTAGATCCATGTCTATCACCATGCACTAAAATAAAGTCAAAATGGATCAAAGATCTGAATATTAAAACAGAGACAGTAAACTTACTAGAAGACAGAGTAGGTAAAAATCTCGATGACATATGAGTAGGCAGAGAGTTCATGAACAAAAATCAAATTGCATGGGAAACACTTCCCAGAATCAACAACTAGGATCTTACCTTACTAAAAAGTTTTTGCATGTCAAAGGAAATCTCCAACAGAGTGAAAAGAAAACCCACAAACTGGGAAAATATCTTAGCCAATTGTCCATCAGACAAAGGACTTCTATCTAAAACATATAAAGAATTAAAAGAAATCAGGCCCCTAAAATTCAAGGACCCAATCCAAAAATGGGCATCTGAGATGAATGTACATGTCTCAGAGAAAGAAATACAAATGGTGAATAAAGATATGAAAAAATGTTCAACATCAATGGTCATTCGGAAAATGCAAGTTAAAACAACACTGAGATTCCATCTCACCCCAGAAAGAATGGCCAAGATTGAAAAATCAACCAACAACAAATGCTGGAGGGGCTGTGGGGAAAAAGGAACTCTTCTCCACTGTTTTTGCAAGCGTTGTGGAAATCAGTGTGGAGATTCCTCAAGAAGCTAGGATTAGAGATCCCGTTCAACCCAGCTATCCCACTTCTGGGCATTTTCCCAGAAGAATTGAAAACATCATGCCACAGTGATATTTGTGCACCCATGTTTATAGCAACCCAATTTGTAATAGCCAGATCTTGGAAACAACCCAAGTGCCCATCAATCAAAGAATGGATAAAAAAGATGTGGTATTTTTATACAATGGAGTAAACTACTCAGCTATTAAGAAAGATTTCATTGAGACTTTGATAAGTAAATGGACACGACTTGATACCATACTCATAAGTGAGATAAATCAAACCCACATGTGTAAATACCGTATTGTCTCCCTAGTGTAAGAAACTGAAAAAGTATATATGATCCAAAATCTATAATAAATACTATGTAAGGGTAAAAAACTGCTCAAAGAATAAAAGTAATTGGAAAGGGAAAAGGGGGAAAGAGGGAAGGGAAAAGGAAGAGATATAAATCTGTATATATGTATATGTAAGATAACTAAAATGAACATACTGCTGAATGTATTAGTTATTGAGAAAGAACAGTTAATACTCATATGATTAGGTCAGTTTTGCATGTCTATATCTGTTAATGTAAACAACCATTTTGAAGATAACGATACGCAATATTGCAACAATTGTCAAGTTTCTATCATCCTGTTTTGTAAATCTATAATGTTACTGTTGTGCATTTACTCTAGTCATTTGTCTGTTTTGCTTTTTGTCTTTCTTATATGTGTCTTTTTTTTTCTCTTAAATCCAAAAAACAAAACAAAACAAAAAAAGAACCGACCCTCAAAATTAGGGAAGGAAAGGTTTATTTCTTTCAGTTCTTGGAGGTTTCAGTCCATACTCAGTTGGCTCCAAGGCAACGTGGGGTGGCAGGGCCGCCATTCATGGCAGCTGCAAATAGCAAGGCATGAACCAGCAAGAGGGGGAAAATACCTTCTTCCCACCCCTGCACTGTGTTTTGGTTCCACAGAGTCCTTGTCTCTTCATCTTTTCATTTTGCTTTTTCATCAAATCTGGTTTCATAGAAGCCCTGTATTCTTGTACTCTAGAGAGGATGTCAAATGATTTTCAGAATTTTCTTTTATCTCTGTTACCTTGTCTAGTGAGCATTTTCTTTGATGATTTCACTTAATGTTCCTTTTTCTTTGCTGGAAATTTTCTTTTTTTTGTATGACTTTTTTTTTATTTTAAAATTCTTTTTAAGAGTGAAATCTGTGAGTTATGGTTTCTGTCCACAAATGTTGGTGTTAATAACCTAAGGTCAGCACAACCTACACAATTTCCCAGTACGATTTTAGCTTCTAGATTAATTCTTATCTACTCTTGAGTTTTTTTTCTTTTGGTATGGACAGAATATATGAACACTAAAATTTTAAGTGCTTGCTGCTATGAGGATTCTTCCTTTCTTTATTCTGTCTCTTGCTGTCCTTCTGGTTATAAGAGACTGTCTTCAGAATGTAATGTGTCTTTGAGCATCCTCCAGCTCTCATCCCAGTTTTCTAGAAGTTTTTATTTTGCTTGAATGTAAATGAGAATACTATAGGAGAATTAAGCGTGTGTGTGTGTGTGTGTGTGTGTGTGTGTGTGGGTATTGGGGTCCGTGTACAATAATCTCGTCACAAAGATCTGCACTGGTGGGGATTTAAAGTTGGCTGGAGTTTTATAATCAGTACTATCATCTGCATCTCTGAAGCAAGTAACCAACAGTAGATTGAAGTGCCTTTCCTTTTTTGTATATTGCCTTAGTTTTGTGAGGCATTGGCTAGTTATGGCATGACAAGAAACCAGGACACTTTTTTGTGTTTCCTTTCTTCTAACTAATGTTTATTATTAGTGAGAATTTTCAGATTCTCCAACTTCACTGTTGGTTTTAGTTTTACATGAAATGATGTTTTTAATTATTATTTTAAGAACCTTCAGAGATACAAGTTGCACTGTAGATTTCAAGGCACACCGGATGTTAGACTACAAGTCCATGTACCTTAATTTATAGCATCATATTCTGATACATTAGAGAAGGCTCATGGTTTTAAGTCTGATAATAGAATTTTGAAGAGTGATTTTGTGGTATCTTTATGTTTGGGTTTTTACTAAGAAGGGTAAGAGTTTTACGGTTTCCTCTGAGCTTGACATTATATAGCTTTTCTGTTTCAGATAGCAGCAGTAGCAGCAGCAATGTTTCACTTCTTTCGAAAGCCTCCGGAATCTAAAAAGTCTTCAGTGTCAGACACAGAAGCAGATGGATTTGTCCTCTTAGGTAAGTCTTTTTAAGAAACAAAATCATAACTAGATGAATTTTTAAAAAATGACTTGATATTTGTATGATTGATTTTTAAATTATTTTTTTACTAATTTTAGAATTAATTTATGTAATTTCAAGTGAAATGTACAAAACAAATGTCATCAAATACTTGGAATATTGTTGTCAAGTTAGACTATTACATATTAATTTGTATTTCTAATTAAATTTATAAAATCATATCATCTTCCCCTCTGATAGACTAGTGATCCTAACCATGGAAAACAAAATTGTGAAGAATTCTTGATAAATTCAGGTTCAGTCTTATAAATAGTACTATGATTCCTTGCTAAATTAGTATCTGAAATTAAACTGGTCCTCCATTAAATATTTACTGATATAAACTTTTAACCTAAAAACAATGTCTTCTGATGTTTTTAAGGACTGCTTTATTTCCTGTTTAATTTTAGGGATTTAAAAGACTTTAAAGTTTATTTCCTAATTTTAAAGATTTAAAAGTTTATAAACCTGATCTGCTAATTTTAAAGATTTTAGTGACTTTAAAAATATTTATTTCACACAAATACACTGTATTCTTCCTCAGGAGAATTCTGAGAAGTAAAATTACCTCTGTATCTCCCTCTTGAGGAAGAGATTCACGGCTTTTGTATGTTCTTACCGTGATTCGTCTGCCCAGAGAGGTTAATGCAGAGTAGCCAACCTCAGTGTCCCCTTCTTGTACTTATCCTTATTCATGCTGGATCGTCTCCTGTCGAATTCCTGTTCCTGCTTTGAGAAGATTTGCATTTAGTCAAATTGGCGCGCACTCCCTGGCATGTTTCTCAGGATCTCCCCTTCTTGATACTGACTCCTACTCCTACTTCCCTTGCTGCATATGGTTTCAGAAGTTAGAGGTGGCTCTTTAGAATTTAGCAGTGATCTTGAATTTCCAGCTTCTTCTCTGTCATGCTTCTGGTCCTCTCACAGTCAGGACTCCCTCTATGCCTCTGACTTCCACACGTTCAGTAGAAGTAGGGTTGGGTAGGTCTCTTCCCTGTCAGACCTTCTTTAGAATCTGGTCTTGCAGAGAGGACACAGGGCTCTTTCCTCTCTGGCCCTCTTCCATTGCTTGACCATAATAACCTCTGGGAGACCAGAATAGTGGTTCTCATGGATAAACTTTACCACAGAATCTTCTATCCTTTCCATAGCCAAGGTGTGGCACACCTGTGTGCAGTCCTGAACATGTCTTGTATGCAGAGGCCAAGGGCAATGACCGGAACAGGCGGAGTTGTTACAGAAGTGGTCTTTGGCCAGGACCAGTGGTTGGTTGTATGGCTATGACTGTTTACCTGACTTCTTTCGTGTCAGAAATTTGTGCCTCAGCTTCCAAGTCAAAACTGACTGTCAACCCCAATAGTAGTTCCTTGAAAACTGCTGGCATTGTTTCCCTTTCACCTCCTGAACTGGCTTCACTAGCAGAAAAGCTTCAGTGGCAGCCCGCTGCTGTGAAAGGCCTTCTTCAGGGGTTTTACAATGAATTCTCTCAGAACTTACTTTAACAAAGTCTGTTTTTAAAAACTCTGTTCTGTATTCTTATTTTAACGTCCCCATAGTGTTAAGACATTTGCAAAGAACTCGGCTATTCCTTTGCTTACATACATGGAAATTGACATTCTTTTTGCCATCATAGTCATGTAAAGAGTAAGCAGGGGGCATGGCATCTTTAAAAGTATGTATGATTTCTATGTTTTATCTCTTCCTCTGTGGCTTGCCACTTTGGAGTATTTCAGCAACAAACTTTAACAAAAGGAAAATGGCCCCTAGTGCTGTTTTTTCTAAGATCTCCCATTTCAGGTAGCCTTGAGCAGATGTCGACTGCCTGTCTTTTAGCTACCTGAGTAGGGGCCTGGTTTCCAGGGCCTCCTGCCTCGGTAGGTGAAGTTGATCTGCTGTGGACCCCTTTCCTTTTCCAGGAAATATTGTGGTTTAAGAAGTTATCTTTAACTGATCCTCAGAAGACACACAGACTTCCAGATTTGCCATTTAATGAGGGAATTTCCAAGACTTAATTACTCTAACATGCTCCCCGTACCAGCTGCTCTGTCTGATATATTGAAGCTCTAATGGTGTGTTTTTCTTGCAAAGGTGACATGCTGTGTTTTAAGAGAGTTTTCCCAGGACCATCTTGGACAGAGCAGGTTGGAGTTGTATTCAGCATCGTATGGCTAGCAGTTGGACAATTGTGGTGAGGTGTCCACTTCCCTTGTAGTTCCAGGATAACAGTTTGATTTGTGGTGTATCTGGTGCTACACTTTTAAATGATCCTAATGAGATGGGATAGCCTGGCAACGAGTGAGATTCCTGCTCCCTCAGCCCTGTGTATGCTGATGCTTGCCATGTTGGTCCTATTTAAAATCCTCCCTAGGTAGAAAGCTTCACCCCCTGACCATTTTCCATAAAAAATCTTTGAGCACCTCATGTGGACTTAGTTAACTCTCCTGAGGTTTTCTTGGTATCAGTTGTGGTCATCCCTGAGCTCTCACTTCCTCTGACTTCTTTCTGTTTTCATCAGCCACACCATCCCGCTTCTTCCTCAGGAGGCTGTGGCAGGCTCTACCGTGAGGTATAAACGAGAGCCTTGACTCAGACCCAGACACCTTGAACTGACATCCTGACTGCACAGCCTGCCTTGGGCATGTTATTTGACTGTCCCAGACACCACTTAGCTTATTTAGGAAAGAACATGTTATCAGTACCTGTCCCAGAGGGTTATTGGTGGGATTAAATGAGTTAATGTTTGTAAAATACTTAGAACAACCCTGTGAGTAAGGTAGTAGTATCTGTATATTTAAATGAGGTCTTAATTTATTCAGGTCCCTTCAACAAATGTGTAGGAGTTCTGAAATTGGCCCAGGCTATCTGATATCAGAACCTATCCTTTTAATCATTAAACTGTCCAGCTTGGTGGTTTTTGTTTTAAAATTTACGTTTTATTTTTTAAATGTAAATTTCTTTTTAAAGTAGTACATAGAAACAGATGTTATCATGTGCTGTTGCATGGTAGAATGATAGCCTATGTAGAATGAATGATAGCATGGTAGAATAGTAGCCTTATTTAGAAGGCTAGAAGAAAGGATTTTAAAAGTTTTCATCATATTTTGTTTTAACTTTAAGATATTAGTGAACTTTTGAACTTTAAAATAAAACTTAAATTGTGTTCTCCAAAAGAGAAGGTTCTTTCTTTTTTCTTTCTTTGAGTCAGGATCACACTTTTAGTTCAGGCTGACTCTGAGCTCACAGTGATCCTCCTGCCTCAGCTTCCAAGTGCTGGGATGACATGTGTGTGCCACCATGTCCAGTCTATTTTTGTTTTTATTAAAGCATTGGCATTGTATTACTGTTCATAAAGTTTGGCTCTTGTATTGGCTGCCTTAAACTTTTTATTCTATAATATTTTAAATAATTTTAAAATATTTTAAACTCAGAAAACTAATCTCTTGGAGGTTGAGGGAATATGGTGGACATTGTTAGTTAAAAATCCTTCATCAATAAGGATTTGAGTTGACTGATTAAGGTCTGGACAGATTATTATAAATATGATAATTTGTCTTTAAATATTGGATGGTAAGCTTTTTTAAAATAAAAATCAAAAAGTTGTTCTTTTTATCATATGATTGTATAATGACTTATATATTATCTACTTTAGTTTTGAAGGACTCTGAAAATATTTTGGAAATGTCAAGTAGATTAAATGGTACATATGAAATACTTTAACACTTATTAACATGGTACACACACACACAAATATATATGGGTTCACATATATCCACGTAATTTGTAAGAAAGTATATTGCGAGAAAATAAACATACGATTGGTTTTATGTGTTGACTTCTAAATTTTACAAAGAAATAAAGACTTAGGAATGCAATTTTATTTGTAGCAATGACTTCTTATTGTATCAAATTCTGTAGAGTCCACACTGATAAGGAACGTTAAAGTTGTTGTATTATCTCCTCATATGACCTTTCTAACCTGTTTCTACAAAGTTGTAATAAATTTTGTTGTTAAAGCTGTAAATAATCTTTACCTGAGAATACTTTGTCCCCTAGGGCAGTGTTCCTGCTTAACGTTAATAGGTTTATAGATCACAGTTATTAGGTGGCATTGGTGAGTTGATAGATATGATGACTTCGACTTCCAAGTCCAGGCAAAACCCAGGTGCTTTTGTTGATTATGTAACTATCTGCGCAGTCCCTATACAATTAGCTCACATTTGGATGGAAAGCCTTTCTTCCCATTAAGATTCCCAAAGCTGTTAGCCTTTGTACAATGTCTGGTGCGCTGAACATGAACAGGGCAGGAGGGGGAACTGGCAGGAAGCATCCTTCCCCTTGTAACCACTTTCTGTTCACATAATAAGGTAATAGTTGTTCGTTCATTCAGTAATGAAGTTTAAGTAATCCTCCAGGGTATCATTTTACACAAAAACAAATTGCAGTTTTCATTTACATCACTGGGTGGCGATTTTTCATAGTGTTAAGCTGCTGTTTAAAAAACCCAGCAAGCATGACACTATTTGTAATTACCAGGGTTTTCTTCTGTTATGACATGTTTAATTGTACTTTTAACACATTATCTTTAAGTTGATTACAAATTTACTAGTGCAGTGTGGAAACTCATGGTTATTTTAAATTAGGAAAGGATATTGCCTACATGTTGATATATAATTTCTTGCAAAACCAAGACAAAGGCGTGAATTAGCTTATTATGTTACAATAAAAATAAGGAAAAATAGCAACAAAATCATAGGATATAAAATGAAAAAAAATTTAGGTTATTGTTATTGCATTCACTAACATTGTTGACCAAATACTAAATTTAAGTTTGGAGCAGGTGGAATGAAATCAGGCAAGCACCATCCCAGAGATTAAGGAAACTGGGTTACTGAGCAACTGAAGCTCATCGTGGTTTGCAGCCTGTGCAGGTGCTGTATAAGTAGGGCACAAGAACACACAGTTTTCATAGTGCTAATTATTTCGTAAAACTCATCGAATTTAGTACCAGTTTAGTAATTTACAGCAGCTTGTGTTCCATCTTTTAAGTATTGATACTGAAATATGTAATTTAGTCTTGCTTCTGTTTTTGAGTTTAAATGTTAAATCAGATTTTGTAAAGTACTGTATTATTTTTAAGATTTTGGAAAGTAGTGTGTTGTTTTTAACATTACATTTGGCATTCTGGGAATCAGAAAAATATAGACATTTCAGTTAAACTATCATATTTTTATTTGGAACTTTTGAAGGCAATTTTGTCATCTCTGTGTTGTTTCCTTTATTTAAGAGTGGAAGGTTTGCTGTGTAGAATGAATATTTACTGTGCAAGGAATGAGGGAGAGTAAGTCGTTTCGATTCTGTTGACTGCTAAGGGTTTTAATTAGAACAACACAAACTAAATAGGTTTTCAACGTGTGCTTCCTATTGTTACTCCTGTTTTTACAAAAGAAGTATACCACATCTTAAAAAAAAAAGAAATAGAGTGTTTATGGACTAGAAAAGTAATTTATGAACGTATCTTTTTACTAGCTCCTTTATCCATGTATTGTGATATCTAGGAAGAACTCAAATACATTGAACTTATTTAGTGATCTTTGTGTTTTTACTCTTGACCTTTAAATTCTAAAGCAAATGTGCCAGGATTTTTCAATTAACTACATTTTGCAGTAACATTGCTTATTTTGCCATTAAGAAATTTGGAGTAGTGTGTTTATAGAATTAGCAGACTTTTTCCATTGATCATTACCTAGTTCTGGTCTACCTATCAGTCTAGCAGCACTGCCATTTATCCAGGCTAAGCAAGGCTGGCCCTGTTTGGATGTGCTGTCCTCCCTCATCTGGAATGGACAGAGTGGAATTGCACGCAGCAGGGGAGAGCTGCCAGCTATGCAGAGAGACAGGGCTGAGCCCTCTGTTTCGCACCATTGATGATTATCTGTGGGAAGGTCGTGGATTCTTTCTGGGGTACAGTAGACTTCCTTGACTCAAATGTAAATTAGGTTTCCTGCTCCTTAACTGTTTGGTTCTAACCCTTGTGGGATTAGGGGGCACTTTGAAAATATACTGGTGCTGGGGCCTATCTCTAGTTTCTGATTAGATGGGCCTGGGGTTTGACCAATCCTTTTTTTTTTTTTTTTCCTTCTTCCCATTTTGCAGTTTCCTAGATGATTGCAGAGTACAAGCAGGACTGAGTAGTACTGTAGTTCATGCTCTGTAATTTAGTAATTGTATACCGTCAAATGATATGTTAAGATACTTTGAAAAAGACCTCATAAAATATGAAGTTACAACTTCTCTTCCACTTTAGTCATAAACGAATAAGCAAATAAAACCACAAAATTTTGGGGTAAACACACTTCCTCCAGTACATTACATTGGTAAAGAGCAGAAAGCTTCACAATTCTAAGAAAAGAAATCTGTTTCTACAGTTAATAAATTTGGAAATAGATTCTTTTTTAATGAATGAAGCAATTGGGAAACATTCGTTAAATTAGTTGTACAAATGTGAATGCCAGGTGGCCTATGCCTCTGTTTGTCTTTAGCCATCATATGTATAGATTCAGATGAAGTTGTTTGATAGGTTAACATCTGTAAAATTTTCTGAGCAACATCTAAGTTCTTTCATACTTTCAGTATAGTTGTTATGGAGGAATTGACTGATTTACTGTGGTTCTCATTCCTTTGGGGCAGTTATTGAGTATAACTTCAGTAGGGAGAGTTTTTAGTATGTGCACTATGTTATATAAATGGAGTTTCCTCAAGTATTTCCTTGTAGGCTTTCCTAATGGTATGATGTCTACATCTAAGACTGTTTAACTGGAAAGTTGTGAGAAATAGTTGTTATGTTTTTACTTAAAGTGCATTTCATTCTGTCAAAATGATGAGGATCTCAGTAAAATGTATGAACATGACCAAATTCTTCATATGTTCATACTTCATGTATGAACATGACCAAAATACTTCATATTTGGAAGATGTAAGTGTCTTTCTGGTAATCTGATAACTAGGTTTTGCATTTGCATGTTCTGCAGGTTCTGTATCTGCAGATTGAACCAACTGTGGATCAAAAATACTGGAAGTTGCATCTGTACTGACCTCATACAGACTTTTTCTTGTTGTCATTCCCTAGACAATATAATGTAACAGCTATCTATATGGCATTTACATTTTATTGGTATTATAAATAATCTAGAGATGTATTTAAAGTATATGGAAGAATATGTGTAAGTTACAGTATATGCAAATTCTAACCATCTTATATAAGGACTTGAACATTTGAAGATACTTTTTGGAGGTCCTGGAATGAACCACTTGTGGATACCAAGGAATGGCTGCACTACACCGTTCTTTCATATTTCAGTGGTTATCTTATTAGGGATCTATTTTTTCTCATTGTATGTGACTGAAACATATTATGAAAGGGAGAATTATTAAGATTCTACATTGTTCTTTGCAAATGTGAACTTCTAAAAAACTTGTATGTTCTTCCTTTATTGCATCATGAAAGAATTATGGCATTACCTTAGAAGTATGTTGTAGAAAAGCCCAGTAAATTAGTATGATACCATCTTTCTTTAATATAGTAATCATGACATGAATATTTCTGAGCACTGTCTGTACCCCAGGTGCTCTCCTGTGTGTTAAGGATGCTGCTATCCTGCACCTAATGAAAAAGAATCTTGGGAGCCGAAGTCCCAGAAGTAGTGTTTTTAATAAGCAGTGCTTTTTATACCTGCTTTTGTTTGAGAATTGTTAGAACAATTATTTTATGAGATGTGATAGGAAACGATGCCTTCCCAGATGGTGGGACAGGCTTTATAACTGTGTAGCTTTAGAATAATCTAGTGCATATTCAGGGCCGTGAGAAGTTGTTGGCATATGATGCAGAGTGCTTCAGGCCACTGATGATAAACAAGTCTTGAAAGGTGGTTTGTGATGGGCCTTGTGTGCCTTTCTGAGATGTTAGAATTTCACCCACTTGGCAGTAAGAAACTATCAGATCATTTTAAAGCAGTAGTGTTTTTCCTTTTAAAAAATTATAACTGCAGTAAGTTTTTTAAATGAAGATAATTTATAGTTTCATTGAGAATTATTTTTAATAAAAATTGTTGCATCATGTCTTTAATGCAATGATGAAAAAGTATGCCAGAGAAACACAGCAAACTACTCAACTGTATGAGACCATCAAACACCTTAGAGTTCAACTTTTCCCCATATCCCTTAACTTTATGAGCAAATTATTATTATTATTATTATTATTTTTTTTTTTTTTGCACCTGGGATTGAACTCACAACCTCGCGCCTGTCAGACAGGCGCTTAAGTCACTGAGCCAAACTCCCAGCTTTATCCCTTAGCTTTAATACCATGTGAGGCAGAAACAAGTTATCTCTCAGTATCTGTTTCCCTTTCTTTTTTATCTTGCCATGTTGCTGTTTGCAGTCAGGTGTGGGATTGTGGTGACGTTTTTGCCCAGTGAGATATAAGAAGAAACTTTATGTTGTAGATTCTAAGAAAATGAGAAAAAAATGGTGTATGCTGTTCTTCCTTCTTCTGTTTTCTTTCCTCACACTGAATTGTGGACATTAGTAGAATCGTAGCTGCTGTTTTGGCCTGTGAGAACTGGGGTACCTTGGGAGAACAATCACAGAGTAAGCTAGGAAGAAAGAGCCTGGGTCACTGAAGACTGTGGGATTCTCATTCTGCCCTGTCATACTTTCATTTGAACTTCTTTTATATGAGACACAGGCTTCTATTCTGTTTGAGCCTCTATTTTGTCATCTTTAGATGAACTAAATCCAATCTAGTGTAGGTGCTTGACTGGAAATCATAATATTTTGATTATATTTAAGTTCTGTTTTTTTTTTATCTTATTTTGAGCAAGCTACTTACCATTTCAGTTCTGATTTCTTTACATATGAAATGTGATACATACTCATGTTTATAACAACGTGACTCATAATAATGGCTAAATCTTGGAAACAGCCTACATGCCCATCAATAGATGACAGGATAAAGAAAATGTGGCATATTCACAATGGAGTACTACTCAGCCATAAAGAAAGAAAAATTGAGTCATTCATAGGAAAATGAATGCACCTTGAAACCATAGTACAAATGAAGCAAATCAGACATAGAAGGTTAACTATCACATGGTTACACTTACATGAGAAATTCAAAGTATAAGTAATTTAGGAGCAAAATAGAAGATAGATGATAAGAAATAGAGATATCAACTCTATGGAGATAGGAGGGGGGTGTGGGGTTGAGGGAGATGGGAGGGTAAGGAGTGGAAGGAGAAGTAAAAGGTTGAATATGTGATGTGTGCATGGACCAATTTTCCACAATGAGTATATTCATTATGTATTACAAACATATACTAATAAAAAAAGGGGGAAGAAAAAATCAAGCTGAAACAGAACCGTGAAAAAGGAAATATTAATAGTATTATGATTTTGTCATTAAATTGGTGGAGAATGAAACAAAGGAAAACTATATATACAAGTTTCTGCATGACCAAAATGACTGCAAACAAGTTTTAATTCATTTGCTAATTCTGATTGGGTTAGTGACTTGGGAAAATGATTCTGAAGTGGCCAGGCTTAGCTGGAAAGTATATTGTGATTGTTAATGATTTATGTTGTGGGTAGAAGAATGGCAAGTTCCTTACCAGTGCCACATATAGCCTGTCTTAGTCCACTTCGTGCTACTGTAATGGAATAGCACAGACTGGGTAATTTATAGTGAGCAGAAACTTACTGGCTCGTGGTTCTTATAGCTGTGAAATCAACGTGTGAGGGGCTGGCATCTGATGAGGGCCTTCTTGCATGATCCCATAGCAGAAGGTCAGAGAGGGCAAGAGACATAGCTAGAAGTGCCCCAACTCTCCTCTTTAGAAGGAACCCACTCTCTTAGTAATGAACCCTTTCTAACAATGATGGTGTTTGTGAGGGCAGAGCCCTTGGTGGCCTAATCACCTCCCTCCTTGTAATTCTGTTCTTGTGGCAATTAAATTTCAACATAAGCTTAGGACACAAAATGTATTCCCTGATCTCAGACTGGAATGCTGTAGTAGTTGTTTGATCAGTCCACCAGAAATTTTATCCAAACCTACTGAAAGCTAAAGCGTTTAAAGTGTGGGTTAGCTTGTGAAACATTATTAAAGAATTGAAAATTATTGTCAAACTGTGGTTATCAGTTAAATTTGTAAAGAATTCAGTTTTAGCAAGTGATATTTTCATCAAGAATGGCATACACTTTTATGGCATATACACAGACACACGTGCGTCATACTGTTAATGATGTGTTAAGTACTCTGTATTAGTGACTTAAATCATTGTTCTGAAAATTTTTTGTATTATAAATCAAATAGCTCAACTCTAAATTTATGGAATGACTTATTTTTATTTCTGATGTCTGTCATTTTCTGATGCACCAGCCGAAAATATGCTTGGCAACATCAAAGAAAAACTGTAACCCTTAAAATAGTTTGCTGAAGGATTGCTTGAAGGAGTTCGGAACTTTGATAAGCAACCGTTTTCCTTAATGTTATTTCTGGATTGGGGTTCTTAACCCAATGATTTTGGGGAGGTAAACAGAGTGGTCTGGAAACCTCCTGAAATTATATGCAGAATTTTCAGTCCATGTCTCTCTGGGAAGAGTCTTTATATTGCATCAGATTCTCAAAGGTCTATGACTCTACAAAAGTTGACTACTTTCCTAGATGTTGCACTGTTTTACTAATTGCTGTGCTGTGGTATTGGTTTAGACCACTTTTTGTTCCTATAATAATTACCTGAAATGATCAGCTTATAAAGAGAAAAAATTTATTTTGGCTCATGGCTTTGTAGATTATCCTTTTGCTTTGCTTTGATCCTGTGGTGAGGCAGCTTGTTACGGTGGGAGTGCATGGTGGAGAAGACAGTTTACCTCAGGTTTGGCAAGTGAAAGCGAGGAAGAGGAAGAGGCTGGGGCCCACTGTACTCAGTTACCTGAAGGTATCCCATGGACCCTGCCTTTTTAAGGTTCTACTGCCTCCCATTAGTGCTGTCCTGGAACCAAGCCTTTGTGCATGACCCTTTAGGACATGTGAGAAGTAGATTCTCTGTTACATTTTCCCACGTCTGATTTTTAGGAATGGATTATTCTGGTACTCTCGACCAGGTATTTTTTTTTTTAAAGAGAATAAAACTGAGCAAAATAAAACAGAATAAAGCCAACCAAAACAAACCAGTGTAAGTGACATAGGGCTTCAAAACAATATGAAATCAATAATGGTTACCATAATGCCTCTTGCTGTCTTCAAAATAGCTGCAAATACCTTCAGACATAGTGTGAGTGAAAGAAAACAACAGAATAGAATCAATAAAAACAGAACAATGAATGCAATAAAAGACTTCAAAGCAAGACAATAGTAAATCCAAAATGGCTACCATAATATATCTTGCTATCTTTGAAATAGCTGCCCATTTCATTGCATATAACAAAATCAAACAAAACAAAACAGAATAAAACCCAACCCAACAAAACAATGAAAATGATATAGGACTTCAAAACAAGATGATAGGGAATTAACAATGGCTACCACTTTCAGAAGGAGACCACCCCGCCAGATGCCCAACTGTATACTGTTATCCTCTGTTTAGATGATCAGACCACCAGCCCTGGACCTGCAAAGTCAGTGAAATACCAGACACCACAAGCATCAAACTGCATTTCAACTCAATAGCTATCATCGCAGCCTGCGTTTCTCTGGGTCAGCCCATAACTTCTAGGGAGTGTGGGAGTTGGCTCTTCTTGTTTTCCAGCCAGTGCACCAAAAGGGGCTGGGGTCTGGCTGTCCCCCGTGGTGGTGGTGGCCCGTGCATGGTGCTGATTTGCAGTGGGCCAGGTATTTTATTAAGCCAACAGTCTTGTTAATGATAATGTAGTCTCATAGCATCTTATCTGTATCCCTCACAAATCTTCATATGTTGTATATTTAAAAATGTACCATTTCCAAAAGTCTTGAGTCATAAATGAAATCATAATTTTTTTAAATATAGAAATTTGGGAGAAAAATTGAAGTGTGTATGTTTCTGTTTATCAGCTATATAGCTCTAAGGTCACTTTTTAAATTTTGTTTTATTTTTTTGTGTCAGGAATTGAACTCAGGACCTTGTGCTTGCCAGGCAGGCACTATGCCACTGAGCTATATCCCTGATCCACTTTTTAAACTTTAAAACCAATTGTGTATTATATTTTTATTTGACTTGCACTGTAATTATACTCAGCATGCCACAATTTAAGGAAGAGCTTTTAAAGGTGTTGAAAAACTATTAATTTTATTTAAAAATACTTTTTCACTATAAATTGAGCTACAATTTATAGCATTTTGCCATCAAAAGGTCAGGGCAAGAAGGCATATGATTTTTAAGACTAAAAGATCCTATGGATAATTCTAAACAGTCTCGTGTGTAAACATTTCTGTTTGATAGTTACATATTTAGAATACTTTAAAAAATGTGAAGTGATTGGAATAGAGAAAGGAAAGTAAATACAGTGTAGAGCTACCTTACAAAAATTGCTAAATATGGTATGAGCCACTTACAGTGAAAGCATTCCCTTCACAGTGAAATATAAATGCCTTTCTAGCCTGTAGGCATCTTTTTATTGCTAAAGTTGGGTTAAATATATCACCATAGAAATTCAATTATGATTTATACCTGTTATGAAAATATGCTAATGCATCCAAATATATTTTAATATTCTCAGTTCAGATATATTTAAACATTTTCCATCCCCTAAAGGAATGTAATTTCTTTCAGCTCCTTTTAGGTCTCCAAGGTTACAAGACCCTGAAGCTCGTAGAACTCAGCATGGTACAAAGCTGTTTCTCCACTTGTGCTCTCTGTGCACCTTCCTGGAATTGAACAGAGGCATCAGTGCTGCCAAAATTGAGCAGTGGTGGGCTTTTGCAATTTGTAGGAAGAACAAACTGATGGCATTTCTGTGTTTTTGTTCTGAAATTTTTCTATAATTCTAAACAGTCAGCATTAACTTTATAAGCACGTACTAAGTAGATAAAAATATATCAATAAGATGCAAATGGTTTTTTAAGGAAAAAACCCTCAAAAAAACCATTAATATATTTCATAGTATTCTGCTTGTTAGGCATTTATAGTCATAGCCATGATTTTATTTTCTGCTTTATAACCTATAAAATATATTGACCATTAATAGCAATTTAAACTTAGAGTAACTAAATCTCTAATTTTATCTAAAATGATAGTTTAGGATAGAATCTGGTTTTTAGGATAGAATTTGAAAACCAGTATTTCAGCATGTTCTGCAAAAACATTTTGATTTCTAGGCATCTGATAATATTTATTTATTTAAAAAAAATTTTTTTTGTGTTAAAAAAGCAAAACAAAAAAAGGTAGAAGTAATACAGAATTTCAAAAAACAGTAAGAAATGAATACAAGTTAACGTATTACATGTTGTTATCTTAGAAATAGTTTTGCAAGTTATGAAATCTAGGCATAAAAAATCAGACAAACAATGACAGCACAAACTTTTTTCTAATGAACTAACAGAATTAGTAGTATAGTTATGTATATTGCATACTTATACATACACACAGTTACATGTATTTTGAGCACTTTCTTTCCCTTTCCTTATTACAGTATCTATTGTACATTTTGGATCTTATTACTTTTAGTTATCTCATAATATTTATTGTTTGAAGAGATTATATTTTGAAGGAGAACATGAGAATTCTACTGTTTATTTTCTTTCTCATTTTAGGGACTTCATATCATTTTACTGGGGCATAAATGCCTTACCCAGTGAATGAGGGAATAAATTAGACTTTTATCTCTAAAGATTTTTTATAAATGGCTTTATATTTTACTGACACCTTTTTTGTTGTATGTAAAGAGATTGACAAATCAGTTTATTTGTTCTAATCTGTTGGAATACTTCGATGGTACTGAAGTGTTTTGTGATACATTGAGGTTTTTTTTACAGTCCATTAACTGTCAAACAAAAGGCAGTATGAAAATATTTCAGCTAAAATTTTTTCTGGCTAGGAGCCTCAGTTTATCTTTGCTTAATCTTTTACTAAAATTTCTCACAAAAAAATGGAGGGAAATTTTTATAACCATACAAAAACCTAAGGGTAACAGACTGCTTAAGGCAGGAATCTGAGGTAAAGTTAGACTGAGAAAACAAACCAGCCAAAGCTTCTCTGCATGGTTATGGTGAGACCCACATCCTTAAAACATGTGTCTTGGCAACTTTTCTTTTCTACTTCAGGGCCTCTGTTGAGAAGGAAGTAGAGCACTTTGTTCTCTATTCCTACACTTCCCTGGCATACATCATTATCTGCTGTGGTTTCATTGAATTCCCCAAAATTCATTTATTGGAAACTTAATCCACAATGAAGTGGTGTAGAAAGTGGGGCCTTTAAGAGGTGATGCTGCTGTCGCTCATTGGAGAGGAGTAGTTGCCATAGTTACCTTGCAGGATCTATTGTGGTCTGGATAGGTTCTGTCTTCCAGAGGTTTCTGTGCTAGTGGGTTGGTCCCAGTGTAATGGTATTGAAAGTTGGTAGAACTTTTAAGAGGTGTGACCTGGTGGGAAGTGACTAAGTCACTGAAAACATCACACTCAGATCAGATGGATATTTATCTCTCAGAAGCAAGTTCTTGCTCTGGCAGTATTAGGTTGGTTCCTGTGAGAGTGACTTGTTATAAAGCAAATTCTGCTTCCTCTGCTCTTACTGGCTTCATCACTTGCTGTTATGTGACTTCTGTTTTCTGCATGTCCCTCACTGTGCTCCCACATGCTCTTACCATTATATCCTCTGCCATATTGTGACAGCCCAGAGGCCCTCATCAGAAGCCAAACAGACAGGGCAGCCTGACCTTAGAATTTCAGCTTCCAAAACTGTAAGCTAAATAAACCTCTTTCCTTTGTAAAGTATCCAGCCTCAAGTGTTTTGTTATAGTAATATAAAATGGAATAAGATACTATTAAAAGAATAAATTTGTCAACCTACTCCTTATCTGCCATGGGCCAGAAGGCCCTCACTAAACTGCCAGCCCCCCTGACCTGGGACTTCTTAGCCTCTAAAATGGTATAGTGATACAAAATGGACTAAGGTACTATTAAAAGAATGAATTTGTCACCCTACTCCTTATCTGCCATGGGCTAGAAGGCCCTCACTAAATTGCCAACCCCCCTGACCTGGGACTTCTTAGCCTCTAAAATGGTAAATAAAAAGCTTCTGTTCTTTATAAATTACCCAGTCTCAAGTATTCTGTCATAGCAAAAGAAAACAGACTAAGATTCATCTTTCCTCTAGAAAGCAGCTGGTAGGAAGTAGAGGAGGTGGTAATGGTGGGCAAGTGGAGAGGTAAGTCTGGTTCCCAATAGGAAATTAATGTGGGCTAGAACAGAGAGAGAATCAGTGCCGACAGCAGTGACAATGAAAATTGTATACATATTTTTATCTGTATTCCAGGGAGTAGATGATAAAAATAAGTGGAAGAGATATTGCAAGAGAGAGAAGTTACACTAAGTGAAAGCCAAGGAAAAACAGGCAAATGGATTGAATGCTATGTGCAGTCATCTGCTTCCAGCTGGTGGGAATTTATATTTGCACAGTCTTCGTGTAAGACAAATTGGCAGTATACACTAAAGGCTTTAACCAAGTAGGTTGCCTTTGCCTCAGAAATTCCATTTTTAGTAATTTATCCTCAAAATATAAACAGATACAGTTTATAAGATCTTATGCTTAATGCAAACCTTTTTGTAGTGTATATTTTATATACATAAAGCATGTCTGAAGGGAAAAAACCATTTACCTATGTATTACCTATGTTTCCAGGTGATTTGTATTCTGTAGTGAATGTACATTTTTTTATATAACCCTAAAGTTACAAAGAACTCCAAATATATGTCCCTGAATTCTTGATTCTCTCTTTAAAGCTGCAGTTCTCCTAAAAGACTAAGTGCATTATAAGATCAGAAAATGGAAATATTTCCCTTGTTCCTGAATAGGCAGAAACAGTATAATCAAAATAGCTGTACTTCCAAAGTTGATACACAGATTTAATGCAATCACAATAAAAATACCAGTGGCATTTCTCACAGATCTAGGGAAAACAGTCCTCAAGTTCATATGGAACAAGAAGAGATCCAGAATAGCAAAAGCAATCATAGTTAACAGAAGCAAAGTGGGTGGCATCACAAGCTCAGACTTGAAGTTAAACTGTAAAGCCACGGTGATTAAAGCAGCATGGTATTGGCACAAAGACAGGATCAGTGGAATAGAATAGAAGAAGCAGAAACAACTGCAGGCACATATAGCTGTTTGATCTTTGACAAAGGGACCTAAAACATACTAGAGGAAAGATAGGCTGTTTCATAAATGGTGCTGAGAAAATTGGATATCCACAGCAGAAGACTGAGTCAACACCCATATACTGTGCTGTAAACTAAAATTAGAATGGATCAAAGATCTCTAAATATTAAAGCAGAAACAATCTCCTGAAAGATAAAATAGGTACAACTCTCGAAGACATAGGTAAGCAAGGACTTTTTGAATAGAACTGTAATGGCACAAGACAATACTGAGAATCAACAAGTGGAATTGTATCATATTAAAAAGCTTCTGCACTGCAAAGAAAACAGTCATCAGAGTGAGGAGACAACCTTCCGAATGGAAGGCAATTTTTGCCAGGTATTTCTTGGATAGAGAACTAATATCTAGAATATATAAAGAATGAAAAAAAATTAGACTCCCAAAATAAAAGATCCAATCAAAAAACAGCAAGTGAAATGAGTAGACACGTCACAGAAGAAGTGCAAATGGCCAATAAGTATATGAAAACATGTTTAACATCTCTGACCATTAGAGAAATGCGAATTAAAACAACGCTAAGATTCTTACTCCAGGAAGAATGGCTATCATAAGCAAATCTAATAACAAATTCTGGCAAGAATGTGGGAAAAAAGGAACTCTTATATATTGTTAGTGGAAATATAAACTAGTCCAAGCACTGTGGAAGTCAGTGTGATGCTTCCTCCAAAAACTAAAAATAGAAATTCCATTTGACCCAGCTATCTCCCTTCTATGTATCTTTCCAAAATAGTTAAATTATCGTATTACAGGGATACATGCATACCTATGTTTATAACCATGATTTTATAATAGTTAGATCTTGGAAACAGTGTATATGTCCATCAACAGATGAATGGATAAGGAAAGTGTGCTGTTTATATGCAGTGGAATTCTACTTTGCAATAAAGAATGATAAGTTTGAGGCATTCGTAGGTAAATGGATGAAACTGAGAACATAAGTAAAATAAATCAGACACAAGGTCAGATATTGCGTGGTTTCTCTCATATGAGAAACTCAAAGTATATATATGCAAATGAAGAGCAAAATGGAATATGGATAGATAGAAAGTGGGGAGAGGTTCTGACAGCTCCTCAAATCACCTAGTCCATTGTTTTTTATTTTTATTTTTTTTTTAATTTTATTTGAGCGAAGAAAAACAAAACAAACAAAAACTACAACAACAACAACAACAAAAAAAACGACATATATAGTAAAAACAACAAGCAAAGGAGACAAGCAAACAACTAGCGTAAATACACAACATTGCAGGTTTACAAAGCCGGAAGATAGAAGCTTGACAATGGCTGCAATTTGCGCATC
>RJWM01004988.1:52500-96166 GCA_004363535.1 Dasyprocta punctata | reverse complement strand
GAGGAGGAGGAGGAGGAGGAGGAGGAAGAGGGAGTAGATTCATAACTTGGCACCTGTTGGTGTCTCCAAATCTCATACTCCTAGCAGCTGCCACGCGCTGTCTACTATAAAACGCGTCTCTCCCTGGCACGCCATTTCTCCGACGCTGGCTGACTCTTTAGCACAGGACTCGGAATGCTATTTTCCCCAGCGATCTGCACACAGTAGGCCCTCAAAGGAAATTCCAAAGAATGTACTCCTGAATGACCAGATTTCTTGACTTAAGCAACTTCAGGGTGTGTGTGTGTGTGGGGGGGGTCCCAAGGTGTAAACTCCGGGGTTTAGACTCGCGCATGTTTCAAAGCGCCCGGCTCTGACAAAGCGCCCCCACCAGCACTTGTTGAACCACACAAAATAAATCCGATTCGCCCGGTTCCCCGGTGCGGGCAGCGCGGTCTGCATTTGGCAGGGTGACAGAGTCCTCCGCAATGACATTCTTATGTAAGAGCTAACGACCCTCCTGCCCGCTTGCCATCTCTCCCACGACAGCAGAGGCCGGGAAGGGCAAAGAAGATACTGCACACTACTGACAAACATCGTTTCGGTGGGGACCCACCGGTTCATTGCCGGTCTCGGCTCCCCATAAAGGTCTCCGGCCAGCCCGCGGGCGGCGCACCGCGAGCCGGGAGCCGGGAGCCGGGAGTCGGGAGTCGGGAGCCGGGAGCCGGGAGCCGGGAGCGCTCCGTAGGCCGCGCCTGCGCAGTCTGCACCGCGCGACTCCGGCCGCGAGCCCCGGGTGGCGTTCCCGGAGTCCCTCCGCCGCGCCAGGGGCCCGCGTCTCTCCAGGCCGCGCGCGGCCTCCACACGGGGGGCGAAGATGGCGTCGCGGCCGGGCGGCGGGCGGCCGCGAGGGGTCGCGGTGCTGCGCGCTCGGTGGGGCCGGCGCGGCTAGAGCGGCCCAGGGCGCGCGGCGGCCTCGCCTCGCCTCGCCTCTCCTCTCCTCTCCCCGCCCGCCGCCGCCGCCGCCGCCGCCGCCTCCTCCTCTGCCGCCGCCCCGCGGCCTGCGCCCCGCCCCGCGCGCCCCTCCCCGGCCTGGCCGCCCCGCGTCGCGCTCCCCCGGGATGGCCCGCGCGCCCCGGCGCTGCCTAGCGGAGCACTCGGCGGCGGCGCGGCGCGCGAGGGGCCGCCTCGGGCCGAGCGGGCGCCGCCAACATGTCGGACACCAAGGTAAAAGTTGCCGTCAGGGTCCGGCCCATGAACCGACGAGGTGAGGAGCTTTCCGCTCGTTTCTCTTTCTGCTCTGGAGGAGGGCAGGGGCAACTTTGGAAACTGCAGGGGCGGCGGCGGGACCGGGAACGGCCGGGGCCCGGGGGCCCGGGAAGGGCGCAGCGCCCGGGGCGCCGGCTCCCGACTCGGCCGCCTCCCGGGGGACCCGGCTCGGGGGGCGCGGATGCTGTACTCCGCAACCTTCGCGTGCCCCTGTGATTTCAGAGCTGGAGCTGAACACCAAGTGCGTGGTGGAGATGGAAGGGAACCAGACGGTCCTGCACCCTCCTCCCTCCAACACCAAGCAGGGAGAAAGGTAAAGCGGCTCGGGGCGGGCGGTGGCAGGACCCCACCTCGCGGCGTCCTGCGAGCTGGAGCCAGGAAAACGGGAGAGCGCTTTCCTATTGTTAGGAGGGCGGCTTCAAGTTTGTCGCCCGCTCCGGTGGGGAGCTGTTGCAAGTCCAAGTTCCTTTCCTCCCGCTGGCACCCCCTCCCTTGTTCCCTCCCATCTAGAGCGGTGTCAGGCAGGGCACCCAGGCCGGTGCCAGCACCAGTCCGCTGTGTCCCCTGCGGGGTTCGGGCCACCCAGAGAGCAAGGGGTCCTGATGGAACCCTGGGGATGATTGGTTCAGTGGCCACATTTTACAGATCCGAAAACTGAGGCCCGAAGTAGCGAAGTGACCAGGCTGTCCTTATTCGTGGAACTCAGTGCCTCTAATTCTTCTTTCCTTCACCTCACCGTTTGCTGCCTTTGGTAGAATTGTTCGGGGACGTTGTGTGTAAGATGTTTAGGGGGGAGCGGTCGCAAAACAGACTTGTCAGATTCGGGCACAGGCTGGCTCGCTTAAAATGTGTTTTTTTGTTGGTACTGAGTTGAGATAAAGCCTGAATATAATGCGCGAATTTTGATTTTCAAGGAAACAAAGTAGTACCCAGAACTGTATAGACGCGGGGGTGGGGGGTGTGCTTAAAGGAGTCTGCATTTACTAGATGGCAACATATTTGCATTTGAAAAGTGGTAACTGTTGGATCCTTATTAATTCTGTTCTGTTCCATGCAATGGTATGGGAAAATGCCCTAAAATAATTTGAATTTTTGGCATTTTTCTAGTAAGCTCCCAGAAGAAATCGGTTGGAATTCATTCAACGTGACAGTATAGTGGCTTGTTAAAAGAAAAAAATGTAAAAGAAAAACCGAGATTCTACAAAATTAATTTCTGAAAATGACTGTGCCTTTCTAAAAGTCACCTGTTGATTGATGAGTTACAACGTAGTGATTTTGCTCTTCAGAGATTTTTCACCAAGAAAGATTCTGAAGCATCGTTTGTTACTTTATTGTTAAACAGGGCAGCTGTTTCCGTTCTATAATCGTGTGGTACCCGCCTCCCCGCACCATTTGCTAAATTAGGGGGATGAAATTATGGGGAGTAAAAATTGGGGATTCTTTGCTTTTTGTGTGAGGCCTCACATTTCTTAAATTAATTTGCAAACGTTCTGCTACCGCTAGTGGATTCTTATGGTGACATTACAAAGCTCAGTTTCATTTATGATGTTGTGTTAAACACTTTTCAGTAATGGATGTATCCACTGGCAGTGTTTTTAGATACATTAAAAATATGATTTACAATACTGTGTTTTTAGATACATCTATAACAGTGTGAATTGTATATTTCATGATGATAATAAGTAAATATATTGAGTAAATTCAAATATTTGGAGATTAAATTAGCCACTAAAGCTCCTGCCCCCCTTATTGTATTATTTCAGAAAAATCTTTGGGTTAGATTCTTCAAGCAGTCTGGGAAACAGGTAGAATATTTAAGTCCTGTTTTATAGCTGCTGTTTCTGTTTTCCTTGCTGGTTTGACACCTGCTTCTTGTCACTCTTACATGAGGAGTGCTACTGAAACCTTGTCATTTGTGCAGAGATACAGATTAATTTTGTGGAGTTTGTATAGAATTTATAACTGTGGACAGTTGGTTCCAAATGCTAAGTAATCAGTTGATCATTTTTAGGGCTGCCATGTTAGTCTCTTAATTAAAGGTTTTAATGGTGATTTTGGGGTTTACCCATTGCCTTGCTTATTGGTATAGTCCCTTATGTAGAGCTATAAAAATAGCATTGAAATGGGGGTGCTCTCTTGTTCTGTCCTTCTCACAGATTTGCTTCTCTGTGTAACGTTGTAGGCCTTTTCTGTGGCATTTTGCCTGTGCTGGTCATTCTGTTTACAGATGAACTAAGGAGAATTGATGCATCTTTGCTGCTTGTAGATTAAAATTACTATCTTTGCAAGGATAGAGACTCCATGTGCATTTTAATTTCCATTATGCCTCTTGGTTTCATATTTCTTTAGGGAGCTTTTTCCTTATAGCAAGGGTGCATTCAAAATAGAAAGGGTTCCCCCTTTGGGCTTTGGGTTGATTAATTGCAACAACGCTTCCTTCGCATTATATTTGCTACTCATTTCTACCATTTGTTTTTGGACAGAGCTCAGGGTAGGGCAAAAGTGAATGAGTCGAATAATGAGAATATTATTATTTTTCATACCTAGAAGTCTAAGGCTTGAAATTGAAGAGGTCCTTAAATACACATTGGCAAACTTGTGTCAAATTCAAAATTACTATTTTTCTGAAAGTTTCAAGAAATTACCAATGCACTGATCATGAACAGAAATTCAGAGTTGCTGGATGAATGTTTTCCATCTTAGCAGTAAAAGCAATTGAGAGTATATGGACTTCTAGGAAAAGAAACAGACAAACTTAGCTTTCATATTTTTCCCTCTTTGTAGAATCAATGCCAAAATTGCATAGTGAGGACTAGAGGACTTCTGAGGTTAAAGATGTTTGTTTTGGTGCTGAAATTCTAGGATTAAAATACAGTGCATAGATCTAGATTAATAGTTGACACGTTTCCTTGTTCACCATTATGAAACATTAAGTCCTATGTGATTCCTTTCTTGAAATTCCGTTGCAGTGCTACTCAGGAGACATTTATGAAATTCAAGGGAGTACCATACTTGGTGCAGATAATTGCAGATTCATTGCTTGTGCCAGAGGCTCTTACTTTTGAGAGTTGTGGGAAGAAAGAAGAAAAAATTTAAAATACAACGTAGCAATTGCTCAGGTATATACGTTTACTATTGCCTGTACCTTATTATTTGAAGATTCCCTATTACCTCTGTCTTGCCCTGGAGGCTCTGAACTTCCTGAAGGCAGGGACTTTCCCTGAGCCATCACCGGTACATAGCTGGTGCTCAGGGACCATCATCATGTGATGGCAGCAATGCTGCAGGGCAGTGGAAGCCACCCAGGGTTCTGGCAGCCCACAGGAAAAGGCTGGGGGCTTTTGTGCTGGTCTTGTGGGTGCTGAGAGGTGGATTCACTTTTGCAAGATGGGGTGAAAGTCCTTTGTTGAGGAAAGTGAAAGTGCATTTGCCACAAATTACCTCTGGGTACTTATGTGTGTTTCATTGTGGGGTGTGGAGTAGGAAGTGGAAGCAAAGCAATTTACTTGGGGTTAGGGGTGGAATGAAAATCCCTACTTTGCCCAAATGGGTGAAATATATACAGTGAAATGCCATTTTCTCACCTTTGCTGTCACCCCTGCTTTCCCTGTCTTCTTACCTCTCCAGAAAGAGTAACCAAACTCATTTATTTTTCATTCATATGCGTATATGTGTGTACATATGCACACATACACACATACAAATGAATGTATCTTGCTCGTACGTAGTAAAAAAATGTCTTTATGTCTTTCAACATTAGTGTATGAAGACTCGTTCATTGTTTACATTCAGTATGGATGATAGTGGTGGTTTTTAAAAATAAAGATCATTGGCTTATGGATTTGATCCTTCTAACCGTTGGCAAGTGAAGCTTTATCATAGGTAAAACAAAATGGAACTTGCCTTCAATGGGAGTTTGTTATGTTATAGAAGTAATTGGTAAAGCTAGCATCCAAAGTAATGTGCACGTCAAACCTGAGTAAAAAGAAAATATTGACCAAATGTAGGGCTTTAGTAAAAAGGTATCAATGTTTTTTAACTTCCTGCCCATTTTGTTGACACCACAGGTGTGCTGTATTCCTTGCAGAGTGTATTGGAGTGGGGGGAGGGGTCCAGTGGAAGGGAGCTACCTGTTGGTCAAGTGCTTGCATAGTTTCTAGTTTATGCATTGTGTGTTGCAAGATTTTATTTCCAACCCGCCTTCCCCTTCCATTCCAAAGGCTGCCAGGATGGTTCCTTTTGTTAAAGGGTCTTCATAGACCTGAAGGTGTTTTTTTTTTTTTTTGAGACAGGGTCTCATTTCATAGTTTAGCTTGGCCTTGAACTTGTTTATGTAGCCTCAGGCTGGTCTTGAATTTGGCAATCCTCCTGCCTCAGCCTCCTGAGTGATGGGATTTCAGGCATGTGCTACCATGCCCTGCCTGAAATTTATTACCTCAATGAGTTCCAATTCAGAATCTATGAAACAAAAAGAAACTCTTACCTCTGTCCAATGATATTTGTGTTCTCTAAAATTGAAGAATTAATTCTATGAACAATGGAGATTAAGAGCAGAATATATTTATTGGGGAAAGAAAGTTTTTGTCTAAGAGAGAGACAGAGGGGTCCCGAATGGGCTGCCCCTGAAGTTTAAATATTAGTGAAATCCATATAAAATTAGAAAGATAAATCACCAAAGAAGCAAGAATATTCCGCATTACAATACCCTTTGTTTTCTGTGTTGTTACTCTTCTCTCTGGGTTTATTGCAGCGTTCATTATATGAAAGCAAAGAATATTTAGATTTCATTCATCCTGGGGTGTGCGTTTTTTCAGGCATGGTGTTAGTGGGATTCTAAGGAGCATTGCAGTGGAACAGTTTTTATTAGCTGTCAGTATTTTCAATGTGTTTTAAAAGAAAGGTACATTGAAATGTCTTTCAAAATGAGAGTAACCATTATAATGCAATGCAATTTAAAGTGGTGATTTAAAAATTATTTTGATTATAGTCTACATTTTATACTACAAACCTATGAATTGTGTATAAAAGTCTTATAAAAGTTCATAGAAATATACTCTTAACCATGCAGTATTTTTCTATTTTCTATGGTTTTTCTATTTTAATTCATTTTAAAAATGACAGCTATAACTTACTGAACTGATTTTATAACCCACTAATGAGTCACAGACTTATAATTCGAAAAATATAGGTTTACTAGATGAGTTCGGGCTCTGTTTTCCTTAAACCAGTGTAAATAGAGTGTAATGCAAGTGTTTTGTTTCTTTTTTTTTCTTTTAAAGACAGGGCTTTGCTATGCAGTTCAGGATGTCCTTGAACTCACTTTGTAGCCCAGGCTGGTCTCTAATTTGGGGCGATCCTCCTGCCTCAGCCTCCTGAGTGCTGGGATTACAGGCGTGGGCCACCACACTTGGCTTAAAGTGTAATGTTTTTTTCTCCAGAGTAACTACCTTGAGTGACTTTAGTTTATTCTTTAGGAATTTCTCTCCTTATTCCCTAAGATGAACTGGTAGTGTTAGTTTTTGATTTGATCTCTTTCAAGCCTACATCCAGCTTCTTTCTGTCCTCTTGTTGCCAGTATAGTTACATGGTAATTTTGGCTTCATCAGTATTTAGTGTTGACTTTTTTTTTTTTTTTTAAGACAGGGTCTTACTATGTAGTTCAGACTGGTCCTGAACTCACTATGTAGCCCAGGCTGGCCTTGAACTTGTGGCAATCCTCCTTCCTTAGCCTCCCAAGTGCTGGGATCATAGGCATGCACTACCATCCCCGGCCTAGTGTTGACATTTTTATATTACATTTTTATATGACAATATAGAGCACTTGTCACAGTTAAGCCATGTATTGTTCAATTAATTCTTTTCCTGTTGTACAAAATTTTTTGTAATCTATAGGTAAAAATTTTTTCATTCTTTTTTAACAATTGTTTTAATTTTGAAGAGAATAAAAAAACAATAAAAAGATACAGAATTTCAAGACAAGATGATAGGAAACTAACAATGGTTATATTACATATTGTTATCTTCAAAATAGTTATTCACATTACCAAATATAAACGTGCAAAATTGGTCAGACAATATAAGCACTAACTGTTCCTTTTAATAAACTAATAGAATGTGTAGTACAATTATTTTAGCTATATTGTGTATATGTATGTGTGTGTGTGTATGTGTATATGTGTGTATATATTTATGGATTTTTTCACCCTTCTTTTCTCCTTCTCCCCATCCCAGTTGCTCTTTCCTTTTGAGCAGTTTCTTTCTCTTTCACAGTATCTATTGTACCTTTTGGATCTTAATTACTTTTTCAGTTTCTTACACTAGAGAGACAATGCGATGTTTACACATGCAAGTCTGTTTTATTTCACTTATGAGTATGGTCTCTAGTTGCATCCATTTACCTATAAAAGCCTAAAGTTTATCTTTCTTTGTAGTTGACTGATACTCCATTGTATAAAAATACCACACTTTTTTTATACATTCCTCAGTTGATGGGCATTTGGGTTGTTTCCAAGATTTAGCTATTACGAATTGTGCTGCTATAAACATGGATGCACATACATGGCTGTGGTATGATGTATTCAGTTCTTCTGGAGAAGTATCCAGAAGGGGAATAGCTTTGTGGAATGAGACCGCTAATCCTAGATTTTGAGGAATCTCCACACTGATTTCCACAGTGGTTGCACTAGTCTACACTCCCACCAACAATGGAAAAGGGTTCCTTTTCCCCCACACCTCTGTCTGTCAGCATTTGTTATTGGGTGATTTTTGATGATAGCCATTCTTTCTGGTGTGAGATGGAATCTCAGTGTTGTTTTAATTTGCATTTCTCGAATGACGAATGACATTGAACATTTTTTCATAGATCTATTTGCCATTTGTATTTTTTGATTCTTTTGTTTTTTAGTTTTTCTGTGTACTTTTTAAATTTTTTTTTATTTTTTTGCGGCACCAGGGATCGAACTCACAGCCTCACACCTGCCAGGGCAGGCACTTAAGCTGCTGAGCCAAACTCCCGGCCCTGGTTTTTTGAGGCAGGGTCGCACTATGTAGCTCAGGCTGGCCTTGTGCTCGGGTTGTAGCCCAAGCCTCGAACTCACAACGCTCCTCCTACCTCAGCCTCCCGATTGCTGGGATTAAAGGCGTGCGCCACCACGCCCGGCTTCAGACATTCTTTAATTTCATCGTCTCAGAGACATTTTTCCTTGACCCTTTTGACATGGACTGGAAGCTCATCATTTTGGGCGTCTTTTTGCCTCTCTTTGTGGAATCTCCTGTTTTATTTTTGATTGTTTCTTGGTTTATTGCTTCAGTTTTGTGAGGCACATCTTTCAGTAGCTTTCTGAGAAAGCGTGTTTGGAAGGTAAAGTGTTTTGGAGACATGAAAATATCTTTGTTCTACCTACTTCATTGATAGTTTGAGTGATATCAAATTCTGTTTTAAAGACAGTGCCCCAATATACTTTATCTTTCAGTGTTTCTCTTGAGAATTATTTGGATTTCTACTCCTTTGGATGTGACCTGGTTTGTTCCTTTCTATAATCTTCTGGAAGGATCCTTCCTTATTTTTGTGAAACCACAGAAGTGGGCCTTTTAGACCTGGAAATTCACGTTGTTCAGTTCTGATAAAAATTATTAAAGTAGTTCATTAGAAAATTTTCCTCTTTAATGTTTCTGTTCTTTTAAGGAACACATACCTGGACATGGAGTTCCTTGGCTTGGTCCTCTAATGGTTTTATTTGCCCTTTCTACTTTCCTTCTCTTGTCTTTTTGCCCTACGCTCTGGGATGTTTGTCTTCAATTTTTATGCTTAATTTCTCTTTTCTGCTGTTTGTATCTTCCAAGCACTCTTTTGTAGGCTGATTTAAAAAAAAAATAACATCCCATCCATTTTTCTTGGTTATGATATCTTCCTTGGATATAGCATCAGCTGGACTGCAGGGTTTCTTCAGGGCAAGGTTTATATATGATTTATCTTTGTGTTCTCAATGCTTACATTAAACAATTCCCACCACACAGAAAGTATTTTGTAAATTTTCTTTGCAATTATTATTATATTACTTAAGACTTTTGTCAAATCCCTTTTCCATTTAACTTGTGGGAATAAAAGTAAAAATTATTTTCTTTTTTGAAAGAACATAGATAAATGCTGGAATTGCACATATTGCCTGCCGTACACAACTGTCAGTTACTCACATTCATAAAGGTAATTACTTGTGGTTAAGGCAAAGTGTGTGTGTGTGTGTGTGTGTAGGAGGAGCCTTTTAATCCTGTTTTTATGTCATCATTGCAAGCATTTTAGTTAAGAAATTGCTCGGTGTTCTTTAACAGGTATGTGCTTACTGGGTTGGGGAAAATGGCATAAGACATTTTCAGAATGATACCAGATTGGCAAGTTCATCATCTTTCCAATTAGCTTCTTCTGGCAAATCAAGTAGAGGTCGGTGGAAAACTGGTCCCATTGGCAGTACAGTTACCAATGCCAGGTGCTCCTGTCTTTAAGAGATTTTATAGAATGCTTTTCTCTCAAACAGTGGGCATCCTGAATTCATAGGTTTCTTAGAGTTATACAAACAAAATTACCCTTTCTTAGATCTTCCCCACAGCTGAAGTAAGCAGGTGTTTATGTGTTTAGAGTTTAAAGGAGTTTTCAGAACATTACCTGCAAGGGCAACAAAATAGCAGAGAAATCAACCAAAACATTCATTACTTTGTAATTTGACAGTGTAAGAAATTTACTGGCAATAGAGCTCTGAATGAAGAAGTAATGCTAAAATTTGTATGAAAACATGTTAAAACAATCAAGTTGTGGGATTCAGGAGCTCTTTTAAAGGAAGCTCATTCTATAAACTATTTTTGAAAACTTATATTTACAAGTGTAAAAAGAAATCCTTTCCAGAAAATTACTATATTTGGCATTTTACCACTCAAGACTAGATGAAAATTAAACACAAACATAGACACACAGACAAGTCAGGTTTTCACATCTGTCTCTAAAATTTAGTTTGTAAAAAATGCATAGTTCTTCCATTTGATTGTAAATCTAAGGTTCAGGAAGAAAAGTAGAGAGGAGAATCCCTGTAGACATTTAGGAGTACAAGAATCTGAGAGTTTCCAGTTCAAGCTTCAGCATTTGATTGAAATCTGGTGACAATTTCATGTTATTATGAGATGAACAATTCAGTGAGTTGTTGATAAAGTAGAGCTATTTTTATCAAATCATCCCTCCAATGAGTTTTTAATATCAAAGCATGATTATATATTGATTCGACACTCTTAAGTTGTTTTTGCCCATGTAACTTTTAAGGAGCATGGCAGAAACAAAAAAGAGGCAGAGGAGTCATTGTCCTACCAAGCCTACCACATTTGTTCTTCGTAATTTCTCCCCTGAGTTTGACCCTGCCCTTATAATGTTGTATTAAATATTTTCAGTCACAATTTTGTGTTAGGTTTTCTCACACTTATATTTTGTCGCTGGGAGTTTGGCTCAGTGGCTTAAGCACCTGTCTGGCAGGCATGAGGCTGTGAGTTTGATCCCCAGTGCCGCAAACAAACAAACAAAAAGTTCTCCATTTATATTTTGTCATGCTCCATAGCTTTCACAGTTTTGAGTTTAATAACTAAATATAATCTGCGATCATTTTTTAACTTTTAAAATTTTCTGTGCTTTTCAGACCTTACTGTTTCTCTTGATGATTGTAAATAACAGTGTCTTTTTAGAGTCCTTTGCTTACTAATTGAAAGGCATTTCTTCTCAAGCTCACTAATGCAAAAACCTATCTTTGAAATTAGATGATAATACAAACTATTCTCTTTCATTATAATGCAATTAAAAGTCCACACTTCTTAGATTTAAGTATGAGAGAGACATGGAGCAGTCATTTTGTTGGGGCAGCAACAAGAGCGTCTGTCAAATGCTGTTTCTGCCTAACTTGCAAACCTGAGTATGCATGGGAATTATCTCAAAGACTGTAACCAAAGGTTCTGACTCAGTAGGCCTTGGGTGGGCTTGGAAATTTGCATTTCTATCAAGTTCTCTCATGATGTTTATGTGGGAAGCTCAGGACCAACTTTGAGGAACTGCTGATCTAGCCAGTAATGTCTAATAGAAATTTCGGTGATGATGAAAAAGTTTATTTCCACTACCCATTGTGACAGTTACTGGCTTATGTGATTATTAAACGCTTGGTGTGTTGCTGGTGTGACCTAGGAACTGAATTTTAAACTTTATTTTAATTAAATATAAGCAGCTACGTGTGGCAGGTGGCTACTGTACTAAAGAGCACAGGTCTAGACAGTGATTTTCAGTGTTTGGCTGCAGAGTAGAATCACTCGAGAGGCCTTAAAAATAGACGCCTGGCTTCCACCCCTAGAGATTCTGGTTTAATTGGGCTGGTACACTTTGGACTGTGGGGTTGTCCCACAGCTTCCTAAGTGCCTCAGTTACTGTTGTTGCTTAATAAACCACTCTAAAACTCAGTGGTCTAAAACAACCATTTAATTGTGCTCCTGGGTTCTGTGGGTGAGGAACTTGGACAGGGCAAGGTAGATACAGCTTAGCTTCACACTGTCTTGGCAAAGGCCATCTGAAGGCCTGACCTGTTTGAATGTCCAAGAGAGTTAACATCTTCAACGACTATATCAGATCAAAAAGCTTAATTAAATTGTATTTCTTGTCTTTCTTTACACACAGATTTGGCACTTGATTTTCATGAGTAGCCAAGCTTAAAAACCACTGGCCTAGTTTACTATACCAGGTTTAAAGCCTAGTTTCACAGCGGAAAGGCTCTCTAACCAGGTGTGTCTAATTAAAATGCCGCTCACCATTTGTTTTTACTCGAAGTGGGGCGGAAGGAATTACCTAAATAATCTAGGTCCTGGGTTTCGCCTGTCCTTGCCCCTGACGCTGACTTGTTGGGAAGCAGTGTGGTGTAGTGGAAAGGCTAGAAATTCAGGGTGTCCCTGGGTTCTGCCACTGACTTGGTTTGTGTCTTTGAATTAGCCGCTGATGCATCACTTTTGCCGGGAAATTTCTTCATCTGTGAAATTGCAGGCTGGACTAAACAATCTGTAAGATTTTTTTTTCAAGTTCTGACTTTCAGATTTATCCCAACTATACTTAAATACAGTGTTGAGTCAAACAGAGGACCTAGGTAACAGTTAGGAGGGGTGCCATGGATTGCATTTTAATTTACTTCTCCTTAGGAGAACTGGAGAGGGCAGGATGGCTGATCTTGGGAGTCTGGGTTAGCGGGCAGTAGCTGATGCAGAGGTGTTGGTGAAATGAGACAGCCCCTGGCTCCAGATATCTGCAGTCGTTATCAGCTGGGAGACTGAGGGGCCTGGTTCCCTCCCACACCCTGCATGCAGGCTCCTGCCTTTGACATTTTAAAAGCCATTTGATTTGGACCTTTCAGGTAGATTTCATCTTATGCAGTTGGGGTTTTGCGGGGGGGTGGGGGGCGTGGGGTGGTATCAGTGATGTTTAAGCTGCCCTCACAGGCATGCAGCTCTTTATACAATCATGTGAGGGGGTAGCCTGGAGAAATGACATTTCCAGACCTGTTAGCAAAAAGTTTCCTTGAGTAGCCTGTTTTCTTTCTGAAGGTTGTGTTCCAGCCCCGCCAAACTCCTGCTGTTGGCCAGTATTTCCTATCTTCCACTGTGGGAGGAAGTCTGGGTGTGAGTGTGTGAGTGTGTGTGTGTGTGTGTGTCCACTCTGTCTTGTGCCCTGTTCCCCTTAATGTGTAGTTCAGAGTCTGGCCTGTAGGTGTGATGAGCTTTGCTGCTGTCGGAAGAGGCAAAGTGAGGAAAACAGCTGTTTGCCTTATCCCCTGGGGTGGGGGGAAGTTTGGGCTTTTTTTTTTTTTTTTTTTTTTTTTTTTTTTTTTTTTTTTTTTTTTTTTTTTTTTTGTTGAAAGATAAGGTACAGGAAGGAACTCTGAGGAGGGAAGCTTGGCACTTCCTTGACTGTACTCCCTCCAGGAGTGACCACAGGCTGGGCCCTTGGGGACCCTAAGGAGGGGAAGTGAACCACAGACATTCTCATGCAGACACGGAAGAGGTTTAGCCTAA
This sequence comes from Dasyprocta punctata, assembly GCA_004363535.1. NCBI lineage: Eukaryota > Metazoa > Chordata > Mammalia > Rodentia > Dasyproctidae > Dasyprocta > Dasyprocta punctata. Next base: position 82,846 of record RJWM01004988.1, on the reverse strand, counting down.
ATTTTGGAAGTTGCACACACAAGAATCACATGTAGTTTGTTGAAAAGATTAACAGGCCTTTGAATATACTTATGTTCTGTTCTGGGTTTTAATACAAAAGGCCTCACAATTGGTGCTTTTGTGTCTCTCTATCTTACTAATCTCAGTTAAGTAGAGAATGTGTAAAGAATTACAGCTGAACTTGGAGTTGTATTGGGAACATTTGAAATTGTAAGGTTTTAAATGGAATAGAGTTCTTGATTTTGTTTCCCCTTTTTATTTTTTCTTACTACTTCTATTTATGTAGTTTAAGTGTAGCATTCACTATATGAAGTGTAACGGACCCTTTTTTTAAGGGTGATGTTTTGCTTGGGAGGAAAGAGTGTCGTGGTAGGGAAGGTTTATCAAGATAACTGTTAAATTTGAGCATGCTTATTCAGTTTTAAAATCTACCTTTTTGATCTAGAGTTGCAGAGTGTTACAGTACAAATAGGTAACGTTAGCATGCTAATGCCACTTCATGTTTTTTGAGGACTTGAAGTAGTGTGGTAACTCAATTCTCTCCTCGATTCTGGTCACAAACTGAACTGGACAAGAACCCTATCAAATTTCAGTAAGGACAACACTGAACTTAACCACTGAATTTGTTTCGGTACTTGTCCAACTTGGTTTGCGATCAGATTGTGGAAAAGTTTCTGAACTGAGGTACCACTGTATTGCTGGCTAGAATAGCATTTTGTTCTCCAGTATGACAGTTTGGGCTACGTTTTGATAGCAAATTATGCAGAAGTACATTTTCCAAAATTCTGGTTTACTTTAATCTTGAGGGACTTTTCCTTAAGTTTTTGAGAGATTTTCGTTTAACTAGATTTTTCCAAAGTGACTTCTAGCTTTCCTTGCTCCTTAGTTCCTAGATTTGAGAATTAAAACAAAACAAAACAGTAAAAATAAAAATTTGGGTGGCCAGTTTTCAACTTCTTTAAAATGTACCAAGTAAGCACACTGAGGCAAAAATACCACTAAATCTTGGTACCTCATTTAATAAAATAAAGGACAATTTAATACCACAATAGGAGGAAAGATACAATCTCAGAATTTAACCATTGGGTAAATGTGACTTTACTAAAAACTGAACACATTGATTTTCTCCTTTCCTGGGAGTTGATGGAAACATTGCCATAGGAGATTCCTGAATTGGGAAATTCAGTTGGATGTCCCTGCTCTCTGATGTCTCCTGTGCCTTCACCGAGAGTCTCTAGCTATTCTTGGCCTCCTCGGTTCTCCAGATCATGCATATGATGTCACCGTTGTAGGATTTTTTTCTTTATAAATTGACCAGTGTGTAGCTCAGGGCTAGAGCACTTACCTAGCTGCGATGGCCCTGGGTTTGATCTCTAGCACTGTAAAAAGAAGGAAGGAAAGAATTTGACCAAAGAGTTTCCCTTATTTATGTGTATATTAAGTTGTTCAAGTGGCAGTTTACATCTTTGTTTTTGTAGTTTGATATTGAAATGTCCATAGCAATCTTTATTTTTTTTTAATTTTTATTTTTGTTAGTACATGCTTGTAGTACATAATTATTACATTCATTGTGGGGAATTGGTAAATGTACACAACACATCTTAATTCTTTTTATATCCCTTTCTGCTCCCCTCCCACCTTCCTCCATCTCCTAGTCCCCTTCCTATTTGCAAAAAAACCCAAAAAAAACTCATACCGTCTTTAAAAACTTAGCTGAAATAAAATTTTAAAACTTTAAGATATGTCTCATGCACTTTATACATAGCGTGAAAGTTATTTTATATAATATTTTTAGTGCAGCTGCTTTTGTTTGTTTGCTTCCATTTGCTATACTGGAGATTGAACTGAGGGTCTTTGTACTGAACTTCATCCTCAGACCTTGTTAACTTTTTGAGATAGAGTCTAAGTCTCTGAGTTGCCCAAGCTGAGTTTCAATTTGTAATCCTCTTGCCTCAGCCTCCTAGAGTGCTGGGATTATTGGCATGTGCCACCGTGCCCAGCTTGCACTTGTGTTTTGACTGTGGATTATCATGGGAGGTCAAGTGTGAAATTTTCTGCTTTTGGGATCATGTCAGCATTCAGAATATTTCAGATTTTGTAGTATTTTCGATTTCAGATTAGAGAACTCCATCGAGGTGTGAGCCATGGCTTTTACCCTGACTGAAGAGAAATTTCGTATTTGCCTTTTGTAGTTGTCTGTAGACATCAGTTGGGTACAAATAAGTAGTTTCATAAAACACTATCGTCTGTTGTGGCAGAATGTTATAGAGGCCAAAAGGGTGGACTTTGTAGATAGGGTGCTTGTTTGATTCTAATGCTTCCTAGCTGGAAAATCTGAGGCAAGTCCGCTAACTTCTCATGCTTTGGTTTCCTCGTCTGTAAATCTGGAATCATAGAAGCAGCCCTGAGAGTTAGCCTGCTGTCTAGCATAGGGCACATGCTGAGTGTTGACATTTTTATTATTTTCACTACAATGGAATACTTACAGATTAGTGACCTGGTTTTGTTTCTAATATTGTGTCTTACTCATCCATGTTTAAGAAAGAAAGTTTCTTTTCAGCACCTAAAAACAGCACTTAAATTTTGAAGATTTTGTTTTTAAGTCTTGGGATTTTCTGATCATTTCTGATTTAAATGTGGATGTTTAATGCAATGTGCATTTTCAAGACTTTCCCTGGGGTGTCAAACTCCGCACCTCCTGCATCTCAGCTGATGGGACCGTAGGACACTGCTTTGCAGAGGTGAGTGTGGTGAATTTTGTTGAGAGAGAAATTCATCTTAACAGGTGTTCACCTGTGTCTGGCCATGCATATGGCACTTATTTAAGTAAAGAATGTATATCTAGAAGTTGTATCTGAATCCCTGTAAGAGGTAAATGTTCTTGACACATTTTTAAATTTTATTTTTTATTAGTACATATTCGCAGTGCATAATGATTACATTCATCATGGGGAGTGGTACATGCGCATAACACATCTCAAGGCTTTGTCTCCTTTCCCTCCTGACCCTCTTCCCTGAGAAGTGTGTGTGTGCACTGACAATGGGATGCTCAGTGCCTTGTCCACATACGAGCAGGGAGCGTGTGTTTTGCCTTTTCCTTCTTTTTTCCCTCTGCATGTAAAGCATCCTGGCCACGGTTCCAGCCTCAGAGTTCTGTAAGTGAGGGAAGTACCAGCAGCATCTGTTTCTCCCATCTGCCTCTTCTGCTTGTGCTGAGCTCTCCGAATCTGCTACCTTAGCTCCTCACCCCACCCCTGGAGGCAAAGAACAGGACGGGGAAGTGGGGTGAGGAGTGGAAGGCAGGGCATGGAGGAGGTGGAATTAGAACGAGAGTAGGGTTGGGTCTGGAGCCCTTCGTGTTCCAGCTCCTTGCAAACCTGTGATCTGGGGAGAGTTGCAGGCAGGAATAGGGGAAGAGACACCAGGCTATGTAGCTCGCCCACCACAGCTGAGATGCTTTCAGGCCTCTGAGATATGCATTAGATCATCTTGTGTTTTAAATTGGAAAGCCTTTTGCTTGCTTAATCATCCTTCGTAATTAGTCAGCTGTTAATCAGCATGTATCAGCTTGTCAGAAGATAGCATTGTGAAGCATGGCACTGAGTATATGGGGGACATGTTTGTGGCAGGACTCAGAGAGCGATCAGTGGCAGGGAAAGAAATACACTGCAGTACACTTCAGATCACTTACTTGCTTCTAGCAGTTTGCCTGTTTCTGTTATCAGGTGATACTTTGACTGGATACCTCCGCCAAGGCTGTCAGTGACAGGGAGCTCCTCCAAAGCCTCTTCTTTACTGAATTCCATCTAGGGTTGTTGGTGATTATCTTCATGCGCTTTAAGCTTACAGGATAGTAGAAAAAAGTGGACAGACAGATCTACAGTCTAAATAATTAAATCGAAGAATTATAGACAGCTAAGTTATTTAGAAATATTGTAAGCAATCAGATGGGGCCCTCGAGGAAGTCAGTCGGAAAGACAGCTGTGGCTGGAGGCATGTTCGTTGGAGGTCTGACCTCTCTCTGGATAGAGAGCTGAGTATATCCACATACTTCCTTTAGGGATGAACAGCAGTGATTGATATTCTAAATAGGTATCTATCACTTTGGAGGAGGGATGAAAACCTCCCTACTGCATTCCTTCCCAGAAAGTCCTTGTTTGTTCCATGTGTGCTACATGACTTGCTTCCCCACTTGATACCCATTTAATCAGTATTACCTAAGCTATTATACTCATAATCTTATTGGTTGACAATAGTTGTATGCCACCTCATACCCACTTAGTGATTTCCCTTTGGATGAATATTACCTAAGCAACTGTACTTGTAATCTTATTATCTGACTGTAGTTTTGTCCCACCTTATATCCGCCTGACTTTGTGGTTTTACGCTATAAAACTCCCTTGAAAAGCCGGGTCCTGGACTACTTACCCACGACCCCCTATCCCTCTTAGATAGAAGCTTTCTTTCTCTCAATAAATACTTCCCACTTTTTTGAGATAGGGTCTCACTATGTAGTGCAGGTTGGCCTTGAACTTACTTATGTAGCCCAGGCTGGCCTCAAACTCACTTCGATCCTCCTGCTGCCTCAGCCTCCCCAGTGCTGGGATTACAGTCATGCGCCACCCTGCCCAGAAATACTTCCCACTCTTAACCTCCATTGTCACGCCGGGCGTGGTGGCGCACGCCTTTAATCCCAGCACTCGGGAGGCTGAGGTAGGCGGAGCATTGTGAGTTCGAGGCCGGCTTGGGCTACAACACGAGCGCAAGGCTGGCCTGAGCTACATAGTGCGACACTGCCTCAAAAAACCAGGGCCAGGAGTTTGGCTCAGTGCCTGCCACGGCGCGAGGTTGTGAGTTCAATCCCCGATGCCAAAAACAAAAAAAACAAAAAAAACCCTCCATTGTCCTAGAATTCATTCTTCCATCTTATAGAACATGAACCCAGTGTGTCAGATATGTTGGGCAGGTTGGGAGTTATATTTCCCTTATGTTATTTGGATTATTTGGAGTTCCTGTATCATCCCCATATCATACACCCTGTATCAAAAGCATCCATATAAGAAACATTGGGGCTAGCTGATAATACAAGCTTGATTCTGTTAGTTACATTGTCATTAATAAGCCAGAACAATTGGAGTAATCAAATTTGAGTCAAGCATTAGGAAGATTCTAATTAAATAGAAAGGTGTAGATTGGCCGTGTCACGCATACTGTGTATGGAAGTTCTGCGGAACATCAGAGAGGCCCACAGAGGACTCATCCAGGCACTGTGTCTGAGCTGCTGTCAGTGACCAAGAATGACATCCAGACATAGCCAGAAATACATTGCCACATCAGCTGTTCCAAGGCAAGGGCAGGTACAGATGGTTGGTCCTGCGGCACTGTTCCCCAAGCAGAGCCCCTCTGGCTCCTGTGCCTTCTGGTTGCTGCCTCTTCTGACTGCACTCATCTTGGTGGTCAGTGATGTCTGTGTTATCTCTGTCACCAGGTGATTTTACAGATCTTCTCTTTGCCCTTCTTTTTTGTGATTTTATGGCTTCTGCTCAATGTCTCAGTGTTTCAAGGAAAAGCTTGACCTTTTATGGCCATTTCAAGCTTGTTCTTCATTTTATCACCTTATTTTCACTGCATCTAAAAATACTATTGATCATGAGACACACTGACATAGGTGCCTCAAAAGAAAGCAAAACCATGCTAGCTAACCATTAAACCTTGATTGTGCATCCCGATTAAAAAATGTTAAAAGGTAGAACAAGTACAGTCTGAGTACTCCTTATCTGACATGCTTGGGACCAGAATGCTTCCAGTACTGGTACCAGCTTTTCTCAGATTTTGGAATCTTTGCATATGCATAACACTTGGGAGGAAGGATCCAAATCTAAACAGGAAATTAATTTATATTGCATATCTTTGATGCACATAGTATGAAGGTAATTTTATATGGTATTGTATTCTTAGTGTTTCTGTATTTTGACTGCAACTCGCATCACACGAGGTCAGGTGTGGAATTTTCCATTTGCAGTGTCCTGTTTGTACTCAAAAGTTTCAGGTTGGGCTGGACCCAGTTCAGTGATAGAGCATGTCTTGGCATGCAAAAGGCCCTGTGGGATCGATTTTGGATTTGGGGGCATTTAATTCAGACTTCAGTTTGGAGATGTTCACCTTGTACTCTGAATTTTCTGCTTGGTGACAGAAGTCATAGGACTTCTTTCCAGCTCCTTTTCCTTTGCTGTCTCTCATGCACTTCTGTGTGATGAACACAGTTCTTCACTTCCCTTCATTCTCTTGAAAATATATCTCAGAGGAATAACAGGGAAGAATATTTCTTGGCTGAGGATGTGGCTTAGTGGTAGGGCATTTTCCTAACATGTTCATGACCCTGAGGACCCTGAGGTTCATCTCTAGTGGTGAAGAAAGGAGGGTAGAAAGGGAGAGAAATAGAGAGGGAGAAGGAGAGGGGGAGAGGGAGATGGAGATGGGAGAGAGATGATAGATCGTTGGGATTGTTGGAATCCTTAAACATTTAAAACCATGATTTTTTTTTTTTCTTTTTTGTTTTTTTTGAGACTGGGTTTTACTATGCAGTTCAGGCTGACTTTGAACTCACTTTGTAGCCTAGGCCGGCCTCAAATTTGCAGCGATCCTCCTTTTTCAACCTCTCAAGTGCTGGGATTACAGGTGTGCGCCACCATACCCGACCTCCATGTTTATTTTGGGTAATCCTAGAAATTTCACATTCTCCTGAGAGATGATAGACCGATGTATAGTTTATGTATGTTCCCTTGGGAAAGAGAGCAGCTGCCCTGTTGCACCAGCCTAACTATAACTGATGGTCCTTTCGCATAATAATGTTGAAGGTTATTACCCTATAGCATGACATGTTGACCAATCTGATGATATTCGTAAAGGCACACTTAGGATATAAAAGGAAAAAAGTTAATATTTGGGGAGAAACTTGCTTAGCAAAGCCATCTTAGTTTTGAAGTTTAGCACTGTTATGTTTAATTCATTTGTTAAGAGCAGTCAGTAAACATTAGTGCCCAGAGACAGATCCATTAGTGTTTCTTTTCTTTTTTTTTTTTTTTTTTGGTACTGGGGATCGAACTCACAACCTCGCCCCTGCCAGGCACGAGCTTACGCCACTAAGCTAAATCCCTGGCCCATTAGTGTTTCTAGTCAAAGAAAAGTCCAATTTTTTTTCTCATGGCTCCCACTCTCAAGTATGTTTTCTTTTTTAATTTCTAAAGAGAGATTTTTCTCAGTGACTCATTCCCTTTTTTTCTGATATTACCTTTTTGGTGACTTCTGACTCCTGAAAGTTTTACGTGGGTCCAAGCATTACTAATGCCATTCAAAAATGAATGCATGATACAACTTTTTCTAGCCTTTAGCCCCTTCTCTTGGGGAGAGCTGGTAGGATCTGACAGTTTTTAACTGAATGAGGAAACCTACTATTAGCTGTCTCTGACTTCCATGTTTGTTTTTAGGTTAAAGTGGAAGTTTAATAAATACAGTTGAAGATTAACACTGCTTCTACATGAGTCCTCTCAATTTGTTGATACACAAAGTATCCAGACCATCTTGTTTAAGGTTGTTTGCACTGACTGCCTGTTTCTACCCAGTTTATTTTTCTAAGAATAAATTCTTTCCTCTCCTGCTTTCCAACTCTTGACTTGTATGTGTTCATACAGAGAAACATCTGGTATTCTGAGAGTTTTATTTTTGGTGGCAAATAAATATTTTATAAAATGGTTTGTGTTGCAGCTCCCAGACCTAATGTAGGACAGCTAATAAAGAGCAGTTTGCAGATGTACATAAAATACATGAATTTATATGGGTATGTTTATGTTTTCAATGCAGACTCTTTAAATAACAATGAGAATGTCCCTAGAAGCTCTTAGAAGCTTTGGGCATCTTGCCAGTCTTGCTTGTCACTGTCTACCTAGCATGGAGGCTTACATTGGACGCTGAATGGATAAGGTTTATGTAGCCCCTCAAACAATGACTTGTATATAGCTTACAGACTAATTTTTTTATTTAGAGGTAAATGACACCAAAATTTTAACATTGCCCACCTCGTATTATAATTGAATTTTTAATGTTGTAGACAATGAATAGTAATGAAAACCCATTTAGTGTTCGGTTGAATAAAAAACTCTGACAATAGATTAGGTGGAATAAATGAAATTAAGTATAATCATAAATTATACACTAGGAATAAATTGAAAACATCACATCATACTTTCAAGGGGAACCTTGAATAAAATTGACTGATTTGAAATACAAAGCTAGTTGATAGAAAAAATAAATTGCTGTGAGAATACACAATTGTTTTTTTTTTTTGTCATTGCCTTTCAAAATTTAAATAACAGCTGTACTACATTTATAGAATAGTGTTTACTATTTATAACTTATAAACTAATGTTATAAGTAGCAAAATATGTACTTGGATATTTATAGACATTTTACTTAGCAATTTCAGATACTCAGGAGTCTGATGTATCCAGTTTTTGTTAGATATGTAGTTGAATGCCTGCTTTTCAGAACACCCTGTGCAAATACAGTGGTGGGAAAAGGCATTTCTGCTGAGAGGAGTAGAATTCCCAAGAAAAATTATTAAAGAAGTTCTCATAGGCTCCTTCAGTATCTTTTGAGAAATTTAGGGTGGTTTGAGGAACTTGGAGAGCTGGAAGATGAAAATAACGTCCCTGAAGACCAAGGACAGTTGTTCAGAATTGTTGGCAGTTATTCACGGGTTAAATCTCTCATTGCGCTGGGGTGTAGTTGTGACTGTGGATGGAAGATTCGGGCTTGTGATGGCAGGTGTCTGTTATGTGAAGAGTTTTCCATTCTCGTGTCAGGTTAGCAGACAGAAGAAGGCTGCTTCAGTAGTCAAGCTTGGTAACAGCTTTTAGAGATGTTTCAACACTGGAAATGGTTTCTATGAATGTTGTCTGGAGGAAGCCTAGTGAAGACCTCAGGGTCTTCTTTTTAAAAGTTTTTGAAAAAGTGCGTGAAAACACTGTGATGTTAAACTTTATGACACTGAAGAAGAAAAAAATCCAACAACTCCATCTGCTATTAGACACTAGATGTACATCCTGTCTTTGAATATTGTGGTAAATCCAGTGCTACCTACACTACTTTATTGAAGCATAACTTGCCTCCCAAATTAGATGGTAAGTTTTTTGCATATTGGAATCCTGCCTTAGATTTCTGATTTCCATTCTGGCTCTTCTCACAGTGTTAGGTGGAGAGTAGTAGATGCCAGGTAAAACTTTGTGGTAATTTGAAAAGGGAGGACCACACACAAGTGACCTTCAGCCAAAACCTATGTACATGAAAAATTAGTTGGGACAGTGAGAGAAAAAGAAAAAGAGAATGTTTATTATTTGATATTTGGATCCAGTTTTGCCCTTTAATTACTTTTTTTTTTGTTTCTGCTTGAAAAAATATGTCTTGAAATCTTTAATTTCTCTGTAATGTTTTCTAGTTTTCTGTATCTAGGCCTTATAAATTTTATGGTAAGATTTATCACTATTTCATATTTTGATGCTCTTGTAAAAAATTTGTTTTGTTTTTCACCATTAAATACAGTTGCTTTTCAATTAAAAAAAACCAAAAAAACAAAAAAACCCCACAAAACTCGGGGCCCTGCCTAACTACATAAGCCATACTTCCTGATCCAAACTTGTCTATTAAATATCTTAATAAACTTCAAAAAAAAAAAAAGTGACACAGCTATATGGATCGTTAGTCTTTGAGAAAGTGTGCATGCGCTGGATTTTTCTGGACCTTCACAATGGACCTATTTTTAAGCATACTTAGTATAACAGTGGTTAAAGGCATGAATTCGTGCCAGATTGTCTGAGCTTAAGTCCCAGCTTTTCCTCATATTAGTGTGACTCTGGGCAAGTTTTCTCTCCTCTCAAAGCCTCAGTTTCCTTATTTGTGATTGAGAATTATATTTCACAAGAATGTAAGGGTTAAAGAAACTAACAATTGAGTTCTTGGAACACACCCTGGTACTTTGAACTTACATTGGCTTACTTTGTTTATTGTCTGCCTTCAAATTGCTAGACTATAAAATTTAAAGCAGTGTTAGACTTTTAAGAATTTGTGTTTATCTGGAAAATATGGCAGTCTTTTTAGATAAACATGTAGTAGGACAGCAAACAGTACCATTACCTTTATTTTTAAAAAAAAATTTTAATTTAGGATGTATTTTTGAGACAGGGTCTCACTGTATAGTCCAAACTGGCCTCCATCTCACAGTGATCCTCCTTTCTCAGCTTCTTGTGTGCTGGAATTACAGATGTGCACCACCATACCTGGCTTACCTTTAAGTGTAAAAGGCAATAGTTGATATGATGAATTAAATTTGGTTGTATTTAGGTAAAAAGAGGATAAGGCACCTTTCCTGCTGCTGGGATAAAATACCTGACACCCACAACTTAAAGAATAGGTTTATTTTGGCTTATAGTTTCAGAAGTTTCAGTCCATGGTCAGCTAGCTCCAAGGCAGAAACGTCATGGCAGGAAGGCATGGCAGAGAAATGCTGCTCAACTCATGGCATCTGAGAAGCAGAGAGCAGAGGAGACCCACAGGAAGGGTTTAGGGACTAGATATAGTCCCCAGGGTCACACCTTATGACCCACCCAGACATGCCCAGAAATGTGCCTTACAATCTCCTAAATACTCCTCAAGCCAATCAATGTGATGATCAAGGTTGGTCATTACAGTGCAAATACAAATTTTGAAGCAGAAACGTTTGTTTTCTGTATTACATATGATATAGTGCATGTATATTGTTGTATGTACTCAAGAAAAGCACTTGTTCAAGTATATTTGTGGAAATTATAGGTAAGAATTTACTTATTGTGTATCTAAATTTGGCCACAGGTCTATATTGGGGTGGCTATCTAAAACTTTTAGTGGAAAAAGTCCATATAAAACTTTGCCCCATTAGTTACTCTCTGAAGCACTTTGACAATGAAAAGAAGCAGACTGTCCATGAAGTGAATTAGTAGAAGAGATTTGTTATTGTTCAATTTAAATAAAAACAGGTAGAAAGTCAGGCTTTTGATTTTAGTCCTGGCTTACTTGCTAAGAGGGATCAGGGGTGAGTTACTTTCCCATGTGTGGAAATTTAAGTTGGATTTGAGAAGGTTGGAGCAGGTCATAATCAAGCCTGCTCCTGACACTCACACGAAGAACTGTTTGGCAAAGGCTTATAGGTAAGTGCAACTTCTTGGAGGGACTTGGGCTACTGACGTGGCTTCCTTATTTGCCACTTATTTAGACATTTACTGTCACTAGCATTCTTTAAAAATTATTTTAAGATATTTAAAATTATGAAGATTTTGTAAGTCTCTAGTAATTAGAGGCTTTTCTAGGTGGGTGGTCACACTTTATTTTTAAGCGTAATGTTTCATTTGGATTTTTAAAGGCACAATTAAAAGTGCCTCTGAAGACATTTAGGCAAATAAAGATAAATTCCTAAGAGTGAAGGATAGTTATTGCTTTGTGATATTTTCAGATTCTCAACTGTTGAATAAATAATGCTTTTGTTAAAATTCTGTTGGAGCACTCATCCAGCCAAGAAGGTCTGAGAAAGGAATGTGGATTTCTGTACATGTTCTGCTATCCCTTGATTCTAAGGAATGTAAGAAGGTAAATTTAACCAGTGACGTCCATAATCATAGGGCTTTATTTGGTAATCTGTTAATAAATAATTTTATATCAGCAATGCATTTTTATATTCATACATTCTTAATCTTTTATATCTCTAATCATATATAAAGTTTACACTCAGAATTATACAAATCCCCTCTCATTTCTAGAACAGAATCAGCTTGTTCTCAGCTCTTCTTTCACTTACAAGTAAGGAAGCAGAGATATGTCATTTTGTGTTTATGGAGATCAACAGAAAAGATCAGATACTCCACACTCAGACTCTGCCAGATGTAATTTACATTTGAACAAAGATTACAAAAGAATAAGGATTAAGTTAAACAATTAGAGCAGTATGTTACAGACTATATCCTAGGAGAACTATTTGGGTCACTAGTTTTTGTTTTAAGCACTCTTGCATTGTGAATGCCCAGTAAATTGGTTGTAATTAATAATTGTCTTTGTGCAAGTCTTTGTGTAAGAAGGGAGCTAGCTGAAATAAGTTTGTGACTGCACTTTGTAGGAAATATATCATGTTAGTTAATCAGTGAGTTTTATGAGTGTATAAATCCTTGTAATTATTACTTTCAAAGTCTACCAGTAGCATAATTGTCATCTCTTTAACTGTGATTAATTTTAGTCTGTTAGTTTGTCATTCTTTGGGCATAAAACCTTGAGTTAGCATTCACTTTTTTTACCTTAAATACGCTATTATAGTGATCTGCATAGTGCAGGGCATTTTAAACTGGGGTCAGTGAATCACTGAAATTAAATGCAAATAATGTGTTTGTGTGTGGATGTGACCTTTCTCAGGGTGAGAGTTCATATCTTTGGTCAAATTTTCAAAGGTTTCCACAACTCTAGAAAATCAAGAACGCTGGTGTCAGGTATATTTTATAGTTGTATTTCAGAGCATGTTTTTCTTTTCTTACTCTAACTGCATTCGCCTCTTTCTCTTCCTTAGGAGAACTGCACTAACAACAAAGTACATTTAGAGATCCCATATCTAGTCAAGGTCTCCAGACTGCTACAGTTGTTTATAGTAAAATGCTGAAATATATCAGCAGCTACCTGTTATGTCTCTAATCACTCAGAGGCCAGAACTAAAATGTTATGGGCTGCTTTAATTCATAGCAGGAAGGGCTTTGTGGTTACCACAATAAATATTAAGCAGCACTTTCCACAAAGCCATTGGTCACATGCTTTGTTTCACTAGTAATTAACTTATCAATAAGCTATGGTACACTCTGGTGACTTTTTCCTAAAAGATTTATACTTATGACAAACCAGGGCACAATAAATTTTTCTTTGCAAAGTACTTTTCTGACCCAGAGGGGAAGAATGCAAAGTTCTAATGAGCTGTGATGGATGGCAGAGGCGAGCATCAGTGTCTCGTTTGACGTATCACTCATTCCCTGCTCCCTCCATCTGTTTACCTGCGGGTCATGTTGTATATTGCACCTGTGACTCATGAATTCATCCTGACTGTAACACAGAACAAGGGGCTCTGTTTATCATTAGTTGGAAAACGTCTGAGTGTGGATTCTACTTTCGAAGAACTTAGCGTTCACCTGCTGCTGCATAGGCCTTCTGCACTGCAGAAGAAGTGAAGAGGTGAAGGAAGTCACATGGTCAATGCCGTGCCAGGTTTGGGGGCCAAAGTGTTTCCCTTCAGTGTTCGTAAAGCAGAACTCACTTCGCTGTAGAAAATCAGCAGTGTTGAGATAGTGAATTGATTTGTGTCATTTTTTTTTTCTGAAGATGGGAGGCATATGACTCTTTGTATTTCCTGTCCCCCAGAGAAAACAATACTCTTTTGAATCAGAAATTAGTGAATTGACAATGTCCCTTTAGCCCAGCACTGTCACGTTTAGTGTCACTTGAAGCCACTTCACTACTCGATGACAATTAATTTAGGCCCATGACATTTAATAATGACTCTTCCAGTGGAGCTTGTTCTCATCCTTCAGTCTGGCCATTCTAGCAGCTTCTTGCCTGGGACCAAAGGGGAGGAGGAAACTCAAATTAAGTGACTTTACATTAACCCAAAAAAAAAAAAAAAAAAAATTTTAGAATAGGATAAAGGCATAGAAGGAGTATCCTCAGTATCAAATGTTGTTTGTTTCCTATGCTAAGATTTCAGTTTCTCTTTGGGAAACACAATTTTAATTTTTTTTTTTAATTTTGAAAAAGTATGTTAAGAATCAGATGTGGTGGCACACTCCTGTAATCTCAGCACTTGGGAGACTGAACTAGGAGGAGGATTGCCCTGAGTTCAAGGCCAGCCTGAACTGTACAGTGAGATTATGTCTCAAAAAACCAACCAACTGGAACCCCTCCCCCGCCAAAAAAAAAAAAAAAAAGAAACATGTTAAGTTGCCAGACTAGCGAATTTACACGTTTTAAACTCTTCAAGCATTTGCTTTTATCATGATTTCTTTGTGGGGAAAAAAGTTTATTATTTGAACTCTTTGAGGTCATTTAACCCTTAATTATTAGGAGAATTCCATTTCTCACAGTCCTGGAGGCTAGAAGCTTGAGATAAAGCATTGGAGGCTGGTTTGTTCTGAGGCCTCCATCCTTGGCTTGAAGATGGCCACCTTCATCTGGACTCTTCACTGTGATTTTTCTGTTTTCTTCCATGTCCTGGTCTCCCTAACAGAATAGAGGTCATATTGGAATAGTGTCCATCCTATTTTAACTTAATTTCCTTTTTGAAGACTCTGTTTCCAAATGCAGTCATGGTCTGAGGATCTGGGGGTTAGGACTTTATCATTTGAGGGAGAAGAACACACAATTTGGTCTGTAAGAACAACTTAAGATGCTTTAAGTGTTTAGAGCTTCTCCTGAAGATTGAAATTTTTGATTTGAGATTCATAAATTCTTCACTTCACTTTCTTTAATATAATTAGACCAGAGTTCACAGATCCAAGCTATTTGAAATACAGTGAGAGCAAACCAGCTTCTTAATGAGTTTATTAGGAGGGTAATATATTTGGGTAGTGGAATGGATTCCACCCTTGAAACACCAATTAAAACTTCTTCAGTGATTTAGAATTACATATGTTAAGTCCTAACTAATTAAAACGTTTGTCATAAAAAACTGCTAACTACAGGAGTTTTTGTTACAGGGATAAAAAATGTGTAGCACTTGAAATGCAAATAGTCCTGTTGTTTTATATCAAGTTAATTACATAGCCATAAGCTCCAGTCTTGTTCAAGCTATATTTTACACGCAGCCCCCTGCAAAGCCCACACTGGGGAAACCCGGGTGCCGTGTCTGCCAAGGGAAACCAAGTTCTGTGTTAATTCTGCTGTGCATCTTGAAAGAAGGAGACACTGATTATTAGGAGGACAGAATGTACAGTGTGAATGGTTGATCTTTGACTTCTACTTAGATTGGATGTTTAGGTTCACTAAGGGTGCTTTCCTCCCTCAGGTAAAATCAGTTAAACAGTAACGCTTTGTCCATAACAAATAATTTCTCCGCACTACTCTCTTTTACACAATGTGGCTTGCGGACCTGTACAGTTGGCATACCTTGGATGCTTGTTAGAAAATGCTGACTCTCAGGCTGCACATCAGATTTATTGAGACAAAAATCTACATTTTCATAAGGTTCCCAAGTAATCTGTGTACATATTCAACTATAAGAAGCAGGGCTTTAGATGGTAATAGTAGCAGGACTTTAATTGAGCTTTTTGACCAAAAAATGCCCAGCAATGGTTTTTGTCCTGTTTTCCTGTGTACTGTGTTGTGTCTGATTGCTAGAGACAGAGGGCTCTCTGGCTTTGTCACCTACCAGCTGATAACCTTCTCTTCCCTTCCCTTTTGTCATCTATAAGTGAGGATAATGCTAAAAGATTAAAGGAGTGGAAGTATGTAGGGTTCTTAGAACATTGCTGGGCATAGTGTTGTTTCTGGCCACTTATGTTCAACGCTCAGGTTTGTATGGTTGCTGCTGACCAAATCAAAGGAGGTCATATATTTTGGTAAAAAGGAAAAAGGACTTGCTTAAAGCTAGCTCCAAGGAGACCGAGGCCCATTTATCTAAAATAACCATCTCATCTTATACAGGTGAGTAAGGGTCTTTTAGAGTAAATAATTCAGACAGTGTAGATTGCCATGCTTGCTTTATCATTTCCTGCCATCTTCAGCTCATTGACCACTTTCCTGTGGAAAGGAAACTGGGCCCCTCCTCCTGGAGCGGGCATCTCTGTATCCTCACTTCATCCGGGCTGAGGAGAGGAGGGGCTGTTGGTTATATGCTCAGCAGGAGGAAGTTTGGAGAAATTGCTTATGTCTATAAGAAAAAAAACAACAAACTTTTGAAATTCTATTTTGTAGTGCTGGGTTACAGTATTAGTCATGATTATTTAATTGACTGTTGTTATAATTCTTTTATTAATTATTACCACCACTATCATATAACCAACACAGGCAGCGTTTACTTAGTCCAGGAAAATGCCTAGTGAGTATGTAATAATAATTGCAGCAATTGCTTTATGGTGAGCAATTCTTCCCATGAATGCAGATATATCATAGCAATCCCCCAGGTAATTCATCCAAACTTATAAACACTTCCTGGAAAGAAGCAAAAACTATAGAATTTGTGAAATAAAAGTTTGGTGTAGGAAAAGTGCCCATGAACCATCCATTATTTTCCCCTTGTTTTTCTGCCACAAAGATACTCAAGATCTGTGTTTCAGTTGTGACTTTCTTGTTTGACAGAAAGCATTGTCTCTTCCCAGGAAAGTGCTAGTTATACTGGACTGACCACGTGTACTTGTACTTACAGCCTGAATCCAGCAACTTGGACCCTGGTCCTGCTGGCCACAAACTAACTGTACTGACTCCATTACATGTATTTCAGCTCAGTGAGTATTGGTGTTCTTCATCCTCTGAGTGTACGTAGCATTCTAACACAGCTCCTGTGAGACTTCATTTCTATTTCAAATGGTTAGACCCTCAGACTCTATAAAGATTATGTTCATTGACAGCAAGAGTGTTGAAGGAAGCCGGGCGTGGTGTCGCACGCCTTTAATCCCAGCACTCAGGAGGCTGAGGTAGGAGGAGTGTTGTGAGTTCGAGGCCAGCTTGGTCTACAACACGAGCACAAGGCTGGCTTGAGCTACATAGTGCGACCCTGTCTCAAAAAACTAGGACCGGGAGTTTGGCTCAGTGGCTTAAGCGCCTGTCTGGCAGGCGCGAGGTTGTGAGTTCGATCCCCGGTGCCACAAAAAAAAAAAAAAAAAAAAAAAAAAAAAAAAAAAGAAAAGAAAGGTGTTGAAGGAATAATAAACTTGAATGGCCTTGAGGAGCTCTTACAAATAAAAACAAATCCAGTGTAACAAATTTCTCCATTGTGTTACAATGAAGTATATCATCACTGCTTTGCTGAATATTGGATGTTAGATGTGCTTTGAAACATCTGTTACTAAGCTGTGCCCAGAATGTCTTACGTCTTCCTTGCAGGAAATGTTGTTAATTGATGTCTCCTTTTGGTTTAGGGTTGTTAATATGCAGCAGATGCATAGGGCTGGGGCAAGGGAGAGGACAGGAAAGCATCTGGGAGCACCTCAGAGTTTTTCCAAGACTTAAATTTATTTCTCTATATTTTTATTTAATTGGAGCAAATGGTAGTCTTAAGGAATTTGTGCCAATTTGCTTGTATAACAGTTGTATGTGTGTGTGCAAGTTAAATGACCCATGTCTTTGCCATCATGCGGTTTTTGACATGCAAGTCTATAAAATTTCATGAGATTGGTTGACTAAATAGAACTATTTTTATAGAAAATATAAACTAGCTTAGTGTGTATCTCACATACAGCAATAGTTCTTTTTCTTTGTAGGAACTGAAAGTCTTAAAACTTTTTAGTACCAAGTCGATTTAAGAAAAATCTCTGTGTATGGCAACAGAATGCAAGGAAGAGGAATTTTTAAGTATCATGTCAAATTGGAAAACTGAGATAATTAGTTTTTGACATTTCAGTGAGATTTAGTTGCCAATTTCTAGAAGGAAGAGTTATTTAAAATTAATACTTCCTTATTCTTCTTGGGAAGTTTGCTTTAGATCCGGCATAAGCATATGTTTCGAGATTGCATATTATAGTGGGCTCAGTTCTTCATTGGCTGAAAGAAAAGAAAGGGAATTCCTCTTTCAGGATTATTTCTTTCTGCGTGGAGCAATAGCTCCACCCTCAACTCTGGTATACTTCATCTCTTTCCTTTTGAGTTGGTTCCTGTGTGTGTGTGTGTGTGTGTGTACGAGTGGTGGTTGTTGGTGGTAGTTCTGGGTATGTGTGTGTGCGTTGTTTTTGTTGCTGCTGCTGTTTACTACTTTGGTATGCCTGTTCATCACTGTCCCTGCTTTTGTTCATTCAGCCACTCATTGTCTTTATTGAGCACTTATTGTGTGCCAGGCACCATGCTTCCTAAATGGAATATACTCTGAAAACAGGATTGGTGGTTGTATATCCTTATATCGCACAAGTAATAGTCAGATGAATGGTGATGCTTGAGGTGCAGAGGTCCATCTCTAAAATTATTCGATAATTTCAGTATCAAAGGCCTCACTAAATCACCCCACTACGCTATTTTAAAGGCAACTTGGCTTCCCTAACCTACACAAAGGGACCTTTTTGTCACTTTTTCTAAGCAACACACTTAGATTTAATTTGTCTTCAGGGCTATGGAATAAGCTATTGCAGGCTTAGCTCAGACAGTTACAAGAAGAAACATTTACAAGGCCCAAGAACTAAACACAGTTTGAAGTTGTTGCTCAGGTCAGTGCTCCCTCACAAATTTAATCTACGTGCCATCCATCTCTTGGGTTCAGGACCAACCAGCAATGACAACTCTTGGAATACCAGTGTCCCAGTCGACTGTCCTCGCTGTTGGATTGTGGGTGGCTGATCCTGGTTCCACACTCCATTTTCCTCTTCCTCTAACCCACATTCTGGTTGTTTCCTCACCCTTTTTTCCCCATGAGGGAATGCAGAACATTTAAATGGAGCACATAAGTCTGCTTCATAGAAATCTGTTTATGATGCAGGTATGATGGCTCAGCCTTGTAATCCTAGTGCTCAGGAAGCTGGGGCAGCAGGATCATCAGTTTGAGGCCATCGTAAAACAGGTTCAAGGCCAGTTTGAACTGAGATCTTATCTCCAAAGCAAACAAACAAATAACCCAAAAGGGGAAAAAAAACTAATTTGTCTTTTAAGATAGTTTGTGTTACTAATATTATTTGTGAATACAGGCATCACCCATGTTTGCTTGAATTGGTCAGTGTAGATCTTTTTTATGTTCACACTGAGACAAGATTCTTTTGGTTTTAAAAACAACTTCTGTGTATAGTACTCAGCATAAGATAAAACGTAATGTTTGACGAGTAGGAGATAGTGTGGTATTAAGATCTCTTTAAGTTTATTCTAATCAGTATTGTATAAATTGGCTTTTCAATTTCTAAGTAGCTTTTTATTATACCCCTGTATAAATTTTAAAATGTACGTTTTGTATATAAGGTACAGTGTTGTAAGACTCTCAGAGGCACCCACCCCAATTCTTCCTCTTACTCTAAATGTAGAGAGCTGAGTTGTGAGAGAATTTAAATTTCCTCTCGTTTTTACCAGGGTTTGGTGCTTGGTGGTTCTGGGGCAGTGGTTCTCAGCATAGACTCAGTGTTAGAAACTGTTCAGACTTTCTCCTTCTGAAGATTCAGCAATTGATTCTATTAAAATTGACAATCGATGAGCAGGAGAAAAGGCGAGAGTTTATTAGTATGCATAGAGTCATATAAAATATGAAAGTCAAATAAAGGCAGATGGTTGAGCCTGGAATAACCTCTTCATAGGGAAGAGGTTCTGGAACTGGGGCTGTATACATGGGGTGGGGGATGATTTTGGGAGAAAATGAATGAGGCTGGAGGACAGATGTCGGGCAGGGACACAGTTCCTCTAAGCTCTAGAAATGATATTTTTGAGTCTCTTTCTCTGTGATATTCCTTGGTTAACAGTGTCTCAATAAGGTTTGAAGGCAGTTGTGCTCCTCTTCATGGATCTAGTCACAAGGCAGATGAAGGAAAATCAGAAACGGCCCTCCCTGCACTTCAGGAGAGAAAGAGGATCCAAGGTGATGCAGAGATGGGAGGGGGTCAGAGAGAGCTTAGCTCTGCGGCTGTTCCTCCAGCTCAGCACATCAGAGCACCACACTTGCAGGTGTCCTTTTCTGAGCCCCAACAAGTCACTCAGGTTCTCTTAGAGAAATACTGGTCCCAGAGTGACTGAGCTTCTGATCGTGTTTTCTCTAAGTAGAGCCCTTCCAGCTGTGGAGCAGGTGGGACTGCTATGAAGACCAGCTGCCTGCAACTGGTGTGCTGACCTCGCCACCCCCCTTTTTCCCAGCAGAGTTGGAACCCAGCCAGGGGCCTTGGTGTGGAGTTTCCCCGGGTGTGGGGTGGAGGCTCAGCAGAAATGCCTGAAGCTTGAGCGCAAACCAACTGTCCACAGTAGGAACTATCATCTGCTAACGATAGCGTTCCTCAGAATCTGCGTGTGACATTTATTCAGGGAAGTGACTCATTCATTAAAAAAAAAAAAAGATTATTAAGACATGAAAAAATTTACTACAGACAAGTTGAGAATTATATAAAAGCACAGATAGGGGGAAAAAATGGCTCCAACCCCATCCTTTGAAGAGACAGAGGTACCACATAGTTTGGCCTTTCTTTTTTTTATGTCAGTACTGGGAATTGAATGTAGCTCCTACACACTGAACTACTTTTCAAGCTTTTGTTTTATTTTATTTTATTTTATTTTATTTTATTTATTTTTTGAGACAGGATCTTGTTATGTAGTTCAGGCTAGCTTAAACTCACTGTATAGCCCAGGCTGGCCTTGAACTTGCAGCGATCTTCCTGCCTCAGCCTTCCAAGTGCTGGAATTATAAGCATGAACCAACACACCTGGCTTTTTGTTTTTTGAGACAAGTTCTCACTAAATTGCCCGGTGGTACTTGAACTTGCAATCCTCCTGCGTCAGCTTCCCAGGGTGCTGGGATCATAGGTATGTATATCACACGCCTGGCTTGTCTGGCCTTTCAGTGTTCCTCCTCCCGAGGTCAATGATGAAAATAATAAAAATAGTTCAGAATAAACTTTCATTTATTAAATATTTATTTGGGACCAACCAGCGCAGTTGTTGTAGCCCTTAGAGTGATGAGGAGCCAGATGTTAGGTGTTAAGGACTGACCTCAGGTGTCGTGTGATTAAGTCAGCTGCAGTCTACCTGATATCAAGGTGAAGGGTCCGTGTGAGACTGATGCGGTATTTATATTTGGTTATTGCCCATACAAATTAAACTATTTTCAATATTCAACAGTGGCCAGATTTGTGATGTACATGTGGTACAGAATTTTATTATTATTATTATTAGGGTTTTTTTTTTTTGAGACGTTGTCTTGTTATATAGTTCAGGCTGGTCTTAAATTCATTGTGTAACCTAAGCTGGCTTTCACTGACAGTGATCCTCCTGCCTCAGCTTCCCAAGTGCTTGGTTTACAGGCATGCAGTACCATGCCTGGCAAGGAGTATTAGTTTTTTGTCTTTTGGGTTTTTTTTTTGTTTTGTTTTTGTTTTTTTTTTTGTGGCACCGGGGATCGAACTCACAGCCTCACACCTGCCAGACAAGCGCTTAAGCCACTGAGCCAAACTCCCGGCCCTAGTTTTTTTTTTTTTTGAGGCAGGATTGCACTACGTAGCTCAGGCCGGCCTTGTGCTTGCGTTGTAGCCCAAGCCGGCCTCAACTCACAACAGTCCTCCTACCTCAGCCTCCCGAGTGCTGGGATTAAACGCATGCGCCACCACGCCCGACTGTCTTTTGGGTTTTTTTTGGCGGTACTGGGGATTGAACTCAACCTTGCGCTTGCCAGGCAGGCATGTAAGCCACTGAGCCAAACTCCCAGCCCTATTTTTTTTGAGGCAGGGTCGCACTATGTAGTTCAGGCCGGCCTTGCGCTCACGTTGTAGCCCATGCCGACCTGGAACTCACAATGCTCCTCCTACCTCAGTCTCCCAAGTGTTGGGATCAAAGGTGTGCACCACCACACCTGGCTAGTTTTTAAAATGTCTTTTATTATTTCATTATTGGGAAGTCTGTGTTTATATTAGAAGGTTACGCTGTAACATATCACTTGACTTTCTGTTTTCCGAAGTTCCTTGTTGGGTAAAAGGTGCCATTCAGCTCTTCACATAAGCTGCTAGCACAGTTTTCTGTTTTGTCTGAGGGTAAGTGCTTATCCATCTGATTGGATGTCACTTTGGGCCAGTGCCCTCTGACCATTAGATAGCAGGGCAAGAGACTGAACTATAACCTCCTTTGTCATTATGAAGAAACTCTGTCCTGGATTATAGAAAATGCCTCCTTTTATTCTTACCACTTAAATGTTTATTTTTTTTTCATCCTTTTAAAATAAATGTCAACCCTTAGTGACACAGTCTAGATGGGCTTGAGTTATAAAAGGCAGCTCTTTTTTATCGGAGGAAATATAGCTGTCAATCCTGTGTTTCCATAGTGATATTGCATTGAAATAAGATGAAAGCTGGGCTGGGAGAGAAGTCTGAAAGACTCTCTGGGAGCCCACAGAGGTGAACGTGGCCATGAAGCTGTGTGCCCCCTGGCAGGGCCAACTAGGTGCAGTTTTCCATTGCAAGAAATGCTTTTCTAATGTTTTGTGTTGAAGGTAAAAATAGATAAAGGAAGCTCACGCAATCGCTTCTGGTTTGGAAGTTTATATTTCCTCAATACCTGAAAACACACAGTACGTTCTAAAGTCAGGTCTTTGGCACTGTACACAAAGGATTTTCCCTTCCATGCCAGGAAATCAATAAGCTGTAAAAAAATCCAAATTGCTGGTTTGATGATTCTGATTTCTGTTCTTTCTATCTCCCATTCATTAAATTATTGTCTTTTCTGGAGATTTTAGGCTGATTGTGTACTTTCCCTTGTCTCAGTTTTTCATTTCTTTCATCTAACGTAATTGCATTAGATTTTTGTTATTATCTCCTGTGCTTTTTTTGGACTGGTAGCTTTAAGTATGAGAACTAGAGAATGGAGGAAGTAATACATGATCAAAAAACACCCCTCTAACAATTTTTTCTATTCGAAGAGTTTTTTATTTTTGTTAAAACCAAACTGTATGAAGGTAAATTGTTTAATTTTCCAAAGTTTAACCTGAACTGAGAAAGGACGGACAATACAAAATCTGATATGTGCACACACACACACACACATATGGTATAAATATTTCAAACAGTGATTGTAAGAACCCACTAAGTCCCCAGTGCAGAGTTGTTGCTGAGAGGGAAAAGCACCCTATGTCTGTTGCCTTTCACTCACTTTTTGCTGGACCAATGTATACATATGACTCTTGCAGTTGGTCGCCAGGCTTGTGTCTGTGGCTTGTATATAATGCTGCTTTCTGGGGATGCTCCCTGTCCGACTGCCTCACAGTGCAGCCTGCTAAGCTCCGTGTGCCTTAGGCGAGAACACCAACAGTGGTGAAGGTGAGTTTTTAACTTGAGACTGAATTTTTGGCAGGAAATTAGTGAAGTTTTACCACTCACAAAGTTATTACTCTCATTAACTGTCATTTTCTTACAGTCTACTTTTTATGACAATAGTTATTTCTCTTTCTGTTTTTGTACTTCCATCCCACCACCAGGAGAAGGATGTCTTTTATTGTTCATGGCATCAAATTAAAAGTGCATATTAATAAAACAATGTCAAAGTAAATAGAATGTTGGAAAGTTTGATTGAATTGCTACTCTCTTAAGAAGAAGAGAATGTAATTTTTTTTATTTCCACATTTTTGTGTGACTAATTCCAGAAGTATCTACCTGAGTTAGAGCCAGAACTCAAGTATTGTTCTCACCCATAATCTTGAGTGTTTCCTCCAAGTCCCTATGAGTCTTTGATGTCTTCTTGTGCACTGAAAGATTGTCGTAATACACAGCATGGTAGCAAGGATTTAGGGCGGGTGTGCTTAATTCTGACTCAATTGAATCTGCTGTCCTGATCACCCTGGGGTCCTGTGGGCACATATTTTCTTTTTTCTGTCATATATGTTACATTTCAATATTTCTAGACCATAAGCATCTTTCCCTCTTTACTTCTTGAGTAAGACCTCCACTATTTCTAATAATATTGATAACAAAAATAAACTAATACTTGATAGATAATAATAGCTAATACTTATATAGATGAGACATTAGTCTAAGTACTTTACATAATCACTTAATCCTCACACAAAGCCATAGGAAACCTATTTTCTAAATGGGGAAACCAAGGCTGTCAGTGGGAGTAAATGATACGTTGGAGTTATCCAGCTAGCAGGTGGGTGACGGGGGTTCACAGCCCTGGCATTCTGGCTCTGTCCTCAGAAGCACTGTCCTCCTGGCCTGCAGTGCAGCAGCTCTCCTTAGAGGCTTCTAACAAAGAAGGACGCGGCTGGAATGCAGTCTTTTCTTTTTTGTTGAGAGGAGAGACTGCTAACCAGTAAATCTTTTACAGATGCTGCAGAGTCATACTATACTTGCTCTTTCTTTGGGTTCCTTTGTTCCCATCACTAGATAACTAAAATTCACATTCTCTAACCATGTCACGCATCATGGAAGAGGAAACCAATACTCAGAAAGACTCAATGACACACTTAAGGTCACAAAGCTTTTTTTTTTCACCCAGTGGATTAACAAAGATATATTTGAGATTTTTAAAATCTTATCACAAATACATTTTTTTTCCTGTTAAGGTAGGTGTTTAGGTGACCTTGCACAAATAAAAAACTGGACTCATTACTCTGCTTCCCCCACCTTGTGATTTCCCTGGACTTAGCAAAGATTTTTCATAGATACATATTCCAGATCTGGAGAAATAATTTGGGCAAATTAAGCAGAATCTCCATGAGATGTTCCTGCTGCCCACCCCAGCCCGCTTTCTTCTTTCTGTCTCACAGACTTCTCCCTGCCCATCCTCATTCTGCTCCTTAGTCACAGCCCGGCCTGTGTGTGAGCTGCCGGAGCTTGCTCGACTGCTCTGGCATTGTGCATTGATGCTTGGCTGAGTAGGATGGAGGTGACACAACACAAGTGTTTAGGTGACAGTTCTGGTGTGTCAGATTGTGAGTCAGGACATGTTTGCTCAGTGCTGGAATGTTGGAAAGCAAAAACAAGTTTCTAAGTAGCTAAAAATAGATTCATGGACAGGGTAGAGAAACTAATGCAGATGTTCCTTATTTTATATACAAAATTTAAAAAAAACCTTATGTAACTACCCAGATATTTTTCAAAATGAATTTTATTAGACCCTAGCTTTGCTAAATGACTTGTTTATTCAGCCACCAATGTTTTAGTCTGGCTGACTCGGTGTTTAATTGCATTTGTTTTATGAACCGTTTTGTGATGCTGCTCACCCATGTGTAAGGCATTTTGGCAGAAGATATTTATGCAATATTTAGGTGATTTTCAAAATACAAGCTTGGTGCTAAATATGGATTTTAAACTACAGATTTTAAATTTTAAGCAATATGTATACCAGAGCCTCACGCACACATAAGAGTTTGTACGCATGCATGTGTGCGTGCATGCACTTGCGTGCGCGTTTTGGTGTATGTGTGGTGTGTCTATAGCATATGTCAGTTGTTCTCACATTTTGGCATATATCAGTATCACCTGGGGGGCTTGTTAAGAGATTATTGTGTCCCATCTGTAGGGGGTCTGGTTCAATAGGTCTGGGGGGGTTTCCTGTTTCAACAAGTTCCAGTTGACACTGATGGTGTTAATTTGTGAAGCATAGTCAGAACCATTGTGGGGAAATGAAGTCTAGAAAAATGTCTAGAAGGACAATTCACCATTGTGTCAATAGTAGTTATCTCATCTCTGGGCTGTGGGATTTCTGAGACTTTATTTTTCCTTTATGCTTTTCTGCATTTATTTTTTTCTCAATGACAAGAGTATTCCTGTTATCAGAAGAAACAGCATTTAACATTTTTTTGAGGTTCTAGTCTTTATACTGTCATGAATACAGACAGTTTCTGTTGTCCTCTATTGTCCTGTATTATCTTACTGCCATTATAAAAATAGCTTCAATAATGCAGTGTGCTGTGTCCCTGGTTCATATTGTGTCATCTCAAGATGTGGACTTTTAGATTGAGTTCTTACTTCAGCACATGGAATTCGGCGTATACTAAGTGTTCAACAGGTATTTGTAGCTCCACTGGTGAGAATCAATTCCTTCATTCTGCCTCACTTCTCAGACCCCAATGGAATCCCCTTTTCCTAAGAACAAATTGTGTTTCCTTTTCCAAAGGAAAGTCTCCATGGTATCTAAAAGAAGAGTGAAGAATTTTTCTAAAGCAACAAAATATGTAAGTCAAGACCAAAGTGATAATCCAACTCTTTTGACCTCAGAATAAACCAACCAACCCAGCAACCAACCAGTCAACTGACGACAGAGCTCTGCACTAGGAAAAGCACTATGTCATGTTTTGGCCCTTACAGTTTTAGGAATCCTATGCACATAACACCACACAATAAGCAAAGCCTTAAGAACACCATGTTCTGTGAAAGAATATTGCATGTAAGGTGTGCTTTGTTGGTATCTCTCAGTTAAAAATAACTGTAAGTGTTGACTCTTTGATCAAACATGTTTTAGGCAAGTTACTTAGCCCAATCCCTTGGATTAAGTCCTGGTTTGTAAGTGGAAATATCAGCCTTGTGAGTATCTTGGTTGTCACAAAGTCAAATGAACTAATGCTTGAGAAAGCTGGTTGGAAGTGTATTCAGACTCTGCATGCTAAGGCAGTGGTGTGATCCCTTGCACCTCCTTTCTCTTCCCAGCTTCACAGTCTATTGTGGAAACTTCCCCAGCACCTCTTATCTCTTGTCCCAGGACAGGGCATAGTAAAGCTTGGCAGGTCCAGGTTCTCGTCCACCTCTGTCCCAGCCAGCCAACTTGGCAGTGGCACTTAGCTTTTCTATGAACTCTGATGTTAGACAACATGAGGAAAAGTAAGATAGCTTCTGATCAGTGTTTTTCCTGGTAACACTGTAGGTTCCTTTCCTAGTATGTTGTTTCCAGGAAATTAAAGTAGTTACTGTCTCTATGGAAATCTATGAATCTGTTATTTTAAAAAATGATCTCTCACCTGAGGAATTTGTTTGTCACTTCATTGTTCACTGCGTGTAGTAGGAAGCTAAGGAATTAGCTATTTGTAAGCTCTCCCTTCCAGATTCTTATGGTATTTCACAGTTTCAGCTAAGCTGACAATTCATGTATTTCCTAAGTAAATACTATATAATGGTTTGATGTGTATTTCCTAAGTAAATACTATATGTGTGTATTGATATATGTTGGTGAAAGTTTTAAATAAATTGTGGCTTTTCCCAGAAAGGGGTAATTATACTCTGCTGTCTGATTTCCATTGTGCATATCCCAGTTTGGGACAGCTGATTTTTTTTTTTTTTCCTCCTGGCACAGTACTGGGGGTTGAACCTAGGACATTTACACTGGGCTACAATCCCAGCGTTTTATTTTTTATCTTGAGAGACGGTCTTGCTAAGCCATTAAATGGCTCAGGCTGGGTTTAAACTTGCAATCCTCTTGCCCCAGCCTCCTAGAGTGCTGGTATTACAAGCCTATACCTCCAAAAAATTCATTTTATCCTTCCAACAGCAGAAGGCTAATATACTTTACATGTGATACCTCCTTAAATGTTGCAGGCAGATTATAGCCCCATTTTAAATTCCTTTCCTTTGAGTTCAGGTTTATGGAATCTCATGTCATGTGGCCCTGCTTGTTAGCTGCCTTTCCACTGTCTCTGTGATGGGGTTAGTCATGAAGGTCGTCACATGTAAGGCTTCATCCCTACTAGAGGAGGAGGTCAGAAGGTAACACAAAGGCCTAGCATTTGGTTTTTGGCCTACAATATACTTTTTTTCTGATCTTTGCACACCAGAGAACGACTAAACAAATTAATTGTGAGATTCCTATACATTTTTTCTTGAACAGCTGCTCTGCTTGTTAGAGAAGTTCTTCCCTTTTGAGTTACTGCTTGTAACATTGAGCTTGTTTTGGAATGCTCACAGGATCCAGTTGTTTGTAATGTTTTGGTTACATTTTATGTTATTTATAGTGTCTGTGATCTTATTTTAAATTCCTTCATAACATTTCCTTGGTGTACCAGTCTTTCTAAGTTCACCTTGGAATGATTAGTGTGACCTTAATCAGTCCAAAGTTGAAGTTAGGACTTGATGTGACCTAGTCTGTGTTTCTGCAAGTATCCTTTAAATATGACCATTTTTTGGGTGGATATTTTAGAAGGACATTTAACACACAAGGCCTTCCTCAAAGCAGGAGAACATGTAGCGTCTTCCTTCGTCGCACTCTAGTGTTAAGACGCCTTCAACAGCAGGGTGCAGAGCAGCAAAAGGAGGGTATTTACAGTGAGGCCTTTTCCTGCGCTACAATTCACTCATGGCATAACAGATAGCAGAACAAAATGATTCTGGATTTCCTTTTCCCTTGATCCTGAACATTACTTTGGTCAGTGAAGAGCTATTAATTGTAGCTCCTATGGCCCTTGGTGGTGGCCCCCCATGTAGCTGGCAACCTGGTGTTCCCCAGTCCCTCAGCTGCTTGGATCTACTGTCATCTGATTCTTTCTTATGATCTACCCCAACGTGGTGGAAAGATTGCTCCAGACTTCCTCTGATACAGGTTTGGAGTATTACAAACATTTTAGAAAATAAGAAACTCTAAGAATATACTCAGACAGTACACTTGATCAGTGGAGAAGCATATGCATATGTGAGTGGCATTTTGGTTCATCAGACCATAATGTGCAAGCTCTAATGAAGATGGAATAACTCGGCCCACATGGCTCACTTGCAGACTTTGGTGGCTTTCCTGTGCTTAAACCAGCCTGGGAAGCAGATATCTAACTTCTGCAGGAGATCTTTGGCTTTCATATACAGATTGAGCATCCCTTGTCAAAAATGCTTGGGATTAAAAGTGGTTCAAGTTTCAGATTTTTTCTGATGTTGGAATATTTACATATGTATAATGAAATATTTTGGGAATAGAACCCAAGTCTAAACATGAAATCCATTTATGTTTCATATGTAAGTACACTTTATACACAACAGTCTAAAGGTTATTTTATATGATATTTTTATTAATACAGGACAGTTTCATAGGTGGAATTTACTATGTGTGGCATCATGTTAGTATTCATAAAATTTCTGATTTTGGAGCATTTTGGACTTCCATATTAGTGATGCTCAATCTGTACTGTGTTTCCTGACAGCATGCACTTTTGCACATTACACATGATAGAATGATTCTAAACAGGCTTTCTCTCCCTGGAGTCTGTCTTTCACAAATCAGCTGGCCGAGGGTTGTGAGCAGTCAGGATGTTGTTGCATTTGCCAGCATTGGCCCCAAGGACGTTTGGGGCTGGTGCTGCGGGGACCCACACTGAGATGGGGCCCCTGCCGCGCCTGCAGGTAGGAGCCTTCTTGCCTGGCCCTGCCTCCCTGCATTCTTCTCATCCTTTTTTCTCCCAGAGAAGTTTTGTTCTCTTACTCCATCTTACTACCCAGCAACTCTGAAGCAGACAATTAGCTATCCTCTGATTAGAACTTTTATTATGATAGAATATATACAACATAAAATTTACCACTTTAAGTGTACAATTCCAGGGCATTGAATACATACACATTGTGTGCAAACATTAGCACTACCCACTTTCAGAAATTTTTTGTCATCTCAAATAGGAACTCAGTGCTCATTAAACAATAATAACTCCTCATTCCCCCCACCCCCATCCTCAGCCTTGGGTGCCTTTTGTTATATTTTTTGTCCATGAATATGACTATATGATGTACCTCACATGTGTGGAATCACACGGTACTTGTGTTTATTCAGCCGTGTTATATTTTAAGAAAAGATAAATATTTTCCTTTCAGAGTTCCTCAGAACTTGGACACGATGGCCTGTTCCATTCTATGTTCAGCTCTGACATCTTCAGCCTAGGATGAGCAGTTCACACGAGGCTGTCGCAAGCGCAGCCCCCTCCTCGGTGCCGCGCACACAGCCCATTTTCTTTAAGGGTCAGGTGAGGAGTAGGGTAGGCATCACTGACGTCTTCAGGAAACATAGTCATTTGTGCTTCTGAATAGATGTTTCTTTAGATTTGCTTCTCTCCTATCCAAGTAACCTTTTTATTACTAATTTCCAGATGCTTTGTAGTGTCTCCTTACTCATGGACAAACCCTTCAAACAGGTAGCACTGTAAGACTTTGTCACTACTCTGGTGACCACCCGTTCTCAGTGACTCCTGCTAGTCAGCCATAGTCCTAAACTAAGTGTGGGGAAGAATTTTGTTTAAAAGTAATGCACATTTATATGTAAACACCTACTATTGATTGCTTCTGCCCCTGAGATATTATTGTTTGTGTAATCTCAAAGCTAATTGTCCAAGAAACCTGCTTTCTCTTGTGAAATACCCAGGAGACCAGGCTTTTCAAAGTGGTGGCAGAGAAATCCTGTGTTATTCACTTGATGCTGGCTGGTAGACCAGGTTACTCCATGAAGACAGAATAGGCTCATCCAAGTTCAT
>RJWM01004988.1:0-50000 GCA_004363535.1 Dasyprocta punctata | reverse complement strand
CATGAAAGGTTCTGGTCTGCTGCCTTTGTGCTGGTCCTTGACATTTAAGTGTTTCATCTGGAAATGTGTTGTTTTAATGCAGCAATTGTAAGGAGGGTTACCCAAGTCCCGGTATAGTGCCCTCCCACACACATGAGAAAACCTAGACTACCAACTACCAAAATGACCCAGGGATTCCTGGCTGGCAACCTTCAGGTCTTTGGAACAGGGGAGATGCAATGGAATTTCCTGTTTTAATTATGCATTCCAGGGGCATTCTTGACCTTGGTGTGGTTGATGAATCTCTCCTCAATGAGGTCTCCTGACTCATCCACTTTATTTTTAAAATTTATTTCTTAAAGACTTGAGAATTAGTGCTATCTTTTAAAAATTAGGAGATATATGTATATAAAAGTGTGTGAAATGTGTGCGTTTAAAGCACACATTTTTAAAGCACACACTTTTAAACCAACACCCACATACTCTTCATTCAGCTGAAGAAACAGAATTGTGCTTTAGGAGAGGAGTGGACACAAAGCTGCCCTCTTGGGAACCTTACTTTTCTGACTTTGTGTTCATCATTCCTTTGTGTTTTTGTTGAAATAGTTTCGCGTTGAGCCATGTATCCCCTAGCAATTTATTTTAGTCTTGGTCTTTTTGTGAGCCTTATGTAAATGGAATCATACTCAACATATTATTCTGGGACTTGCTTCCTTCCTTCTTTCAACATTAAGTTTTCAAGATTCATTCACATTTGATGCATAGAACTGTGGTGGATGTTCTTGCACTGCAGGCAGTATCACAGTTTATCTTTCCATTCTCTGGATTTGGTTTTTCACTGGTGTTTGGAAAACAGTATGGGAGGACTCTTAAATTCTGCAAGTCAGCCCACCATTTAAAGGTTCAAGGGAGTCAACTCCCTTATGGCCTGATCCCTGAGCTGGGGTTGGTGATTCCCAAATGATTCGCTTTCATTAGCGGAAATACCGGATGTCCTTTTCTGTAGACCTTCTACAAAAGAGAATGCTTTGGATTTCACTAGGGAATATTACTTCTTGACCTAAGTCACATAGGTCTAAAAGTAAAGCTTTTTCTATGCAATTGTAAAGATGAGTCCTTTCTTGAAATCATCCCTCTGGGCTTCTAAAAAATTAATAATTGTTGTTTTCAGCTAGGTAGATGGAGACCAGTGAGGAACTCCACAGGGTTTAGCTAGAAGCAGGCTGGTCTTCAGAGCACAGGAAGACACTTAAGAGTTTCTGTTCTTCCTGCACTGGGCTTTCCCAGGGCATCCTCCTCCTTTCCCCTCCCCACCTTGCTTCTCATCAGTTATTGGCAGATGTTCAGTTCCATTGTGTCCTCCCTGCTGCAGCCAGTGAAGGAACACACCCATTGTATCATTTTAAAATATGGAAATGATCACGGTGCTAATAAAAGCTCAGCGGTTTGCATTTATTTTCAAATTTAAAAAAGCCTTCTGGAAAGATTGCACGGAAGAAGTTACTTGCATCATTGTTATGGTC
The DNA here is from genome assembly GCA_004363535.1 of Dasyprocta punctata. Taxonomy (NCBI): domain Eukaryota; kingdom Metazoa; phylum Chordata; class Mammalia; order Rodentia; family Dasyproctidae; genus Dasyprocta; species Dasyprocta punctata. Next base: position 48,498 of record RJWM01004988.1, on the reverse strand, counting down.
CTCTGACATTTTTAGAAGTAGGTCTATGAGAGCATGTTTTTCCTTCTTCATAGAGACTAAGAGTATATTCTCTTATATTAGCTGATAATTATTACTTCAGATTTGTTTGGCTTTTTTTGAAGTGTGTTCCCTTCAACTGGATATATTAATGTTTACCAAGTAAGGCAAAAAGCCTATAGAGTAAAATAAAGTGGAATCAGCTTATTTGAGTCTTTCATGAACTATTATGCTTTGTAAGTATTTAAGTGAGGGTCACAGACTTTAAGACCCCCTTGTCTCCCTACCACCCTTAGCATATCTTGCTGCAATAATCCTCCCCAGAACAGTTTTTGGAAAAAGCATCACTTATATATTTTCCATTGTTCATATTAGTTCCATCTGTCTAGCCCTCAGAAATGCATAGAATTTTTTTGGTGGGGCGTCTTTTTGAAACAGGTTCTTGCTATCCAGTTCAGGCTGGCCTTGGGCTCACTTTGTAGCCCAGGTTGGTCTCAAACTTGCAGAAATCCTCCTGCCTCAGCCTCCCGAGTGCTGGGATTACAGGAATGTGCCACCACTCCCGGCTCAATGCAGTAGAATTTTCCTAGTACCTTAAGATATGTTCATTTATCTTGAAAGAAATAATGAACAGACTTTAAGAACAAACTTACTTATAGTTCACTTTTGATTTAGAATATTTGTGCCAATTTTTTTACTTGTACCTTTTGAAAGTAAGATGAAGAAGTAGTTTTGTAAATCGATGAAAAGAATTAAGGCCTCAGCTTTTTTTTTTTAATTTTAAAGAGGATAAAACCAAGAAAAGTAGAATAAAACCAATCAAAACAAACCATGTAAGTGATACAGAAACCAGTGTGATACAAGACTTCAAAACATTATGAAAACAACAATAGTTACCATACTGCTTTTTGTTGTCTTCAAAATAGCTGCAGATACTGTCAGACATAGTAAAAATCAAACAGAACAGAAGAGAATAGAACCAATAAAAACAAAACAATGAATGCAGTAAAGGACTTCAAAACAAGCCTATAGTAAATCCAAAATTGCTACCATAATGTATTGTGCTGTCTTTGAAATAGCTGCTCATGCCATTGGATTTAGTATAATCAAACAAAACAGAACAGAACAGAATGAAATCCAACCCAGCAAAACAATGAAAACAATATAGGACTTCAAAAGAAGATAATAGGGAATCAACAATGGCTATAACCCTCAGAAGGAGATCCCCCCAGATGCCACACTGTATACTGATATCCTCTGAACCTATGATCAGACCACTGGCCCTAGACCTGCAAGGTCAGTGAAACACCAGAGCACCGCAGGCATCCAATTCATTTCACCTCACTAACTATCATCACAGCCTGTGTTTCTCCGGATCAGCCGGTTGCTTATGGGGTTGGGGGGAGGGAGTGGTTGGTACTTCTTGTTTGCCAGCCCATGCACCAGAAGGGGCTGGAATCTGGATATTCTGAGTCCAGTGGAGGCCCGCGCATGGCATGGCGCTGGTTCCCAGATGGGGCTTGATTCCTGGTGTGACCTTGTCCTCTCTCCCCACAGTCTGCAAATGGCACTGACTCATGGGAAAAGGCTTGGGTCTGGCTGTCTCCAGTCAGGCGGAGACCCGCGCATGGCACTGGTTCCCCAAGGCCTCAACTTTTAAAGGGTATTAGTTGCCCTGGGAATTACATCCCCTAAAAGTAGGAGAATAAGAAAAAGGTCCAGACCAAAACTTCTTTTGAATGTCTCCAAACCAAAGATTTTGTGTCTAAAACACAGAAGAAAATCCTGATGGTTGTAGGGGGAACTATTCTTCCTTTCCTCCCACCTTCTCTTGCTTTTTGGTAAGTAGGGAGAGCTAAAGGTGAAGGGGCCAGGAATGCTGATTTATTTTTAGTTGTTTTTAAAGAGAAAGCATCTGACAGGCTTGAGGCCTGCTGATTTGGGTGTACACCGTTTTGTCTTGTACCTTGCTGGAGTATATTTGCTTCTGTTGGCCACTCCTGTGTATTCACTTGACCTTGGACCTGTAATAGGCACTGAAACGGAAGTGAAAACTGCATGTAACCGCATTGTTCTGAATTGAAATATTAAAACATAAGACAGAGAAGCCCAATCCTGAGCAATTGAAAATTGCCTAGTGTCTTTATCTATAATAATTCCTATTCCAAGGCACTTTTCTTCCCATTTCTACCTGCTGCTCATTTTCCTACCTGTTGTTTAATATAGGTTAATTTTTGCAGTATCTGACACTCACTACTTGAAACACTGGTCCTTCACCATTTGTCCTTTCCTTTCCGACTGTGATGAACCGAGCCTGGAGGCTGCAGGAACTGAGGGAATTTGGGCTGCTCCCAGCTGCCATCTCAGTCCCAGTGCTGGGCTGTCAGCAGGCCCCCTAGGCTGCCGCCCTGCCGCACAGCCCTGTTCCTGGCTGTCCTGTGTGCCCGTGTGCTGGAAAACTAGATAACAGAGCAGCCAAGTGTGGGCAGGCAAAGCAGCCACTCAGAGCATTTGTAGTGGAGACAGGGCTGACCCTGCAGGCTGCAAACAACAGTTTCTGGTGTGTAGCTGCTGCTCTTCCTGCTGGTTATGGGAGGGTTAAGATCCTTGGAGAAGGAGTGGTTCCTATTTCCGGCACCCTGTGAAAACTACACGAGCCCTTTGGAAATTTGTAATCTGCAAGTCTTTTTCCCTCAACTGAAAGTGAATCACTAACATAACTTTTGAAATTCCCTAACAGTCTTATTTCACCAGTATTAATATACTCTGCTGTGCAGGACTGGTCATACACTGAAAACTGACCTTGAAGATTTTGTGTTATGCTGTCCTGGGACACTGTTTTCTTTCTCTGTGTATGTGTTTGATATTTTCATTGGTAAGACTTACTTACTTAAGTTTTTGTTTTTACAAGTACATGTTTGCAGTACAGAATGATTACATTCATCATGGGGAGTTGGACTTGGCACATAGCATGTCATAATGATAAGATATTTGTAAAAAACAAAACAAAATGAAATGAAACTGCTTGTATGTTAGACTGATGCTCAAATAAACCCCAGAGAGTGGAGTAGGGAAGCATCATTGTTTTTTCCAATATGAGCCAGGGACTTCATTCATTTAGCAGATACTTGCTAGGTAACTTTAGTGCCAGATGATGTTTTAGGCATTGCAAATAGATCTTATAGCTACTGGGTCCAGGAGACAAGATCTATAGTAATGTAAGCAGATAAGTAAATGAGGTGGTTTGAAATGCAGAAAGGCACCGTGAAGAAACCGAAGGAGAGAAACAGGATACACATGATAACAAGTGGGACGGGACTGTGGTGGTAGACATAGACATGATGCCCTGGGAGTGAGCAGGGGAAGGTGGTCCAGGCAGTGGTAGCTTCATGTGCAAATGCCCTGAGGTGTGAATACTTCTTCTCTGAGTGATACTTCACCCCTGTAGGAAGGCAGCCCAGGGGACATACAGCCCATGCCCTCTGAGGGCCAGAGTGTAGAACTGGAGCTGGCTTTCCCACTTGATAACCTGTTGCTCTAAGAGCTACTGTGTAACCAGTCAACACATGCTTATTAAAGAGACTTTCAAATTTGTGGTTAACCCAAATAAAGTTATCTCTTTTCTGCAGTGGTGAAATAAATGCCCCTAATTATACATATATGCTGCCCTTCAGTATGACCTCTCATACATGGCCATGTACGACATTCTTTTGGTGTGCAGTTTGGAGATTATTTTAATGCATATGATTATTTATTCATCAAACACTTATCCTACCCTCATCCTGAGAACTGAGCCAGACCCAGCCTGAGAGAACCCAGAATGTGTGTTATGTGGCCTCTACCGCAGGGCACTTCCAGCAGCAGGAGAAGATGGGTGCCTCTCACCAGGCCAGAAGCTCAGCTAAGGCCACAGTGCAAGAAGCAGACTTGCTTACTGCCCCGCTGCTCCTTCCTGTGAAGTGGAGGAGAAAGGCAAGCAGCCATGTGGCAAGGGAGTACATGTGACTCGTGCCACTGGAAACAGGAAGCAGTTTTATGAGTTCTTGGGAGGTAAGAAGGAGCTGGGAAAGGGGCACAGTGTTTACCATATGCCATGGACACTGGCATCAGGTTATTTATTGCATGTGTAATAGGGCATTATTGCAGGATCTTCAGGCAGGGAAATGATAAGAAATTTACTTCAAATAGATCATTCTGGTTGCAAGGTTATGGGTGTAGGATTAAGGGAATATGCCCAGAATATTGTGAACAAGGTTTTAATTCTAGTTTTGATGTTTACTTAGCCTTGTAGTCAGTTGATGCATCTGAGAAATGGGGTGATTTCTACCTCGTGTTGCAGTGAGGATTGATGGGTGAGGTGTCAAACACCATGTGTAATGTACAGAACATGCTCAGTAACGTTAGTGTTCTCTTACTCTACCTCCTTCTCATAGGCAGAATATATGAGAAGAGTGCTCTGTACCACAGAGACATAACTTAATCTCTGGTGGCCTTAGTGTCTAACTGTGGAACTGTGTTTTTGTTTTTTGGGTTTTTTTTTTTGTTTGTTTGTTTTGGTTGTAGTGGTATTGGGGATTGAACCCAGTGTCACTTTACCACTGAGCTACATCCCAAGTCATTTTTATTTTGAACCAAAGTTTGTTAAATTCCTGAGGCTGGTGTCAAACTCATAATCCTCCTGCCTCAGACTCTTGAGTGGCTGCGATTACAGGCATGTACCACCATGCCCTACTCTTGATGCCTTTTGAAGGTGAGAATGAAGTTGCTGTTATATCCTACTGTTGCCCATTTACAGATAATGCTGAAGGTTGAGTCAGAAGGAGAAGCTACTGAGTTTAATGCCCAACTCATTTAGATGAAAGAATTTCCTCTACCTGTCAACTTACTCTGCTTTCCTGTTGTGCTCTCTATCTTGTACAAATGATCAGTTTCCTGTATAGCCTTTAAGGGATCGTGTCATTCTGACGAAACCTGTCATAATGGCTCTCATTGGGTTTGTGTTGTGAGTTTGTCTAATGGGTAAAAGATGTTTGCTTTTAATCACATAAGTAAGTAGTATGTACAAATAAAATGCTCAGAAGTGATATGAGGGGAATAAAAAATTATTTGGGCATAGCAGCTGGCCTTATAAGGTTTGTAACATAAATGGGAAGAAAAATTTGAAGCCTTCCTTTAGCAATCCTAAACCTTCGTGAATTGGGCTCAGACTTGCCTCTTGGGGATTCTGCTCCGGGAAGGTGTTCGGCACCAGAGGGAGATCGTATCCACAGTGAGGTTGCGTTCACTTGAGGGCAGGCCCGCTGCGTTCCCCAGCCATTTGTTTTTTCCTGCAGTGAGGTAGGAACTGCCTTTCAGTACCTCTAGGTTTAGAATCAAACTGTTTCTATACATATTTTGCTGTCCACAATGAAATTTTTTCTATCTTGTGCTTTCTAACCTAGAGAATAACCTTGTAGTGCATGCTAGCATGGCTCTTTGTCACAGACACATCGCTGGGAGACTCATTGGCAGCTCCCAGGTCTGCACTGGGAAGAGATGAGAAACGACCTCCCACCCAGTCGGCGTGTCTCTTGGACTGTGGTACACATGATTTCCTGCCTACATGACTTGACTCAACATGACTTTGAAACTAGATAGTTCTGCACAGGTGCCTTAGCGAGTAAATGCGCTGCTGAGTTGGGGTGCCCTTGATTCCAGAGCTCTTGCTAGGTCATGTGGGCTGTCAGGTCGATGAGCATCTGCCCCGAGGAACAGCTGGGGTTTCTGTGACAGGTGGAGAAGAGGAGTGGGTAGATGAAATAAACAGCTGAAAGTGGGAGGTTTTTGTATCATATGTGTTACTCTGCACCCTTTAAATATTTGACATGTGTTAATTCACTTAACTCTACAGGTAACAGTGATAGGTAAGGGGACTGAGGCTTGTAGCTCTTAAACACTACGTCCCAGCTCACATTTTCACAAAGCAGCTAGACAAGAATGGAAGCAGGCAGGCCGGCTTCTAAATCCCTGCTTGTGACCATCGTGCTGGACTGGCTGTTACAAAAAAGCAAAAGTATGTGTGTCAACTAGGACCTAAGGCGTTACTTCCAAGTGCCCTAGCTTTCGAGAAGCTATTAATGTTTGTTTCTGACTCTAACATAGAAAAGTCATTTATTTTGTTGTTACTGTATCATAGGCAAAGTGGTATCAAGGTGTGAGATCTCACATAAGTGGAAAAGTGATCTAGGAAATAAAAGTGAAACCAGATAGTTAAAATACATGATCCCACCAAAGGGTATACTAACAAGTCTCGTGTGGAGCAGACAGACCAAGTTGTATTTTATCCTGAGGATGATGTCAGTGTGTACCTGTTCTATGCCAAGAATGGAGGTGCTTCCCTCTTGACTTCCACATTTCCGTTGGTGTTCCGTGCACCGGGTAATACTTTGAAGATGTGCCGAGAAAATTGCACAGGAGCTTTGTTTTCTGTCCTTAATTTTGTTTTGCTTAAGTTGGTGTGAGTTCTCACCAGGCTCCCTCAACAGGGAATTGCAGCCATGGTGATGAGCAGGAGCTCGGGAAGGGGCTAAAGCACCTCCAGAGAGATGACTGCATCTGTGCACATACCTGGAGTTGACAGTGGGATTAGTCGGGGAAGATTTGGGAGTTATTCTCCTTGATGTATCAGGAAAACAGGCAGAGAAGCCATTATTGATGGGTAGTGATTACATCATATAGTTTGCAAATAGTTCTCTTTTTTGTTTGTTTGTTTCTTTCTTTCTTTGGTTTTTTGCTATGTAGTAGGCTGGTCCTGAACTCACTATGTAGCCCAGGCTGGTCTTGAATTCATGGTGATCCTCCTGTCTCAGTTTCCCAAGTGCATGGATTACAGGCATGTGTCACCACGCCTGGCTGCACAGAGTTCTGTTTGCTTCGTGTGTACATTTTGATTTTAGAAATACGGTGCATATATAGACCTCATGAACATCATTATGTGAAATTAGTGGTCATGGTCCCATGTATTCATCTGAAATTTTGCATTTTATTATAATTTTAAACAGGAGATTAAGTGCAAGGCCTTCATACTCACTTGTATTCCCACCTTCTTTTGTATTTTTAAATTTTGAGGCAGTTTCACTAAGTTGCTAAGTTGCCAAGGCTGGATTCAAACTTGTAATCCTCGTGCCTCAACATCTCAGTGCTGGAATTACAGGCATGCAGCACTACACCTGGTTTATTGTAATCTTATTTATTAGCCAGTTGATTGCACAGAAATGAAAACTTATTCTGGGGTACTTAGCATCTGAGCAGCAATATTAAAAAACACCTTGATCAATCCCCAGTGCCGCAAAAATAAATAAATAAATAAAATAAAAAATAAAAAAAAACACCTTGAGAGGAGAAGGTATCACCTTTTAGTGAAAAACAAGGGTCACTATAAATAACGTAGTTTAAAAGCAATTGAAAAAAATAAAATTATTTAACTTAGCATTCAGGAACAAGATACTTGAGGTATGTTTTCTAACCTGAACATTTTATAGAGTAGAAAATGACCTTTGGCCTGGGTGTGGTGGCGCATGCCTGTAACTCCTATGGTCAGAGGCTGAGGCAGGAAGATTGCTTTGATTTCAAGGCCAGCCTGTGCTACATAGTGAGTTCAGGACCAACCTACTACATAGCAAAAAACCAAAGAAAGAAACAAACAAACAAAGAAGAAGGAAAAGGAGAAGGAGGAGAAAGAAGAAGAAGATGAGAAAGACGAAGAAAAAGACGAGGAAGACGAAGACGATGAAGAAGAAGGGTGAGGAGGGGGAGGAGAAGAGGAAAATGGCCTTGATCTCAGTACTTCTGGAAAAATCTATGGCTGATGTTTTCCTTCTTTTTACTTCCAGTGAGTCAGGGACTGATACTAATAGATGTGGGGTGGGGGACACTGTGGTAATTTTACCAGCAAGAGAGTGCCCAGTACTTTGGGAGAGATTCTCATCTTCTCTGGGACCCAGTGACTGTGTGTGGTCTGCCACCAGTCCCCAGACTGTGCTCTGGTGTGTGCAGATTTCATCGGGGTTGAAAGTGGATTTTCTCTGCCCTTTTTTTCAGTCTAGTTTTATGCCTCTGACCATCTGAGTCCCTGTGGATCTTCCTTCAGTTCCAGGGGACTGTCCCTGACTGGCCGAGTGGGTCACTGTCCCTGGGTTGTTAACCGAATACTCTCCTTCCCGCACACCTGGCTCCTTCCTGCACATGCCCTTCCCCTTCCATCCCTCCTGATGCTTCCTTCCTCTTCCTGCAGCACACACTCCAGTTCTGTGTTGCTCGAGGGCTGTAAGAGCAAGCAGTATCTGAGGTACACATGCTCACTGCAGTATTGCTTTAAAATCATAAGGTTATTTCACTGAGAAGGAAAAAAATGAATTACCTAGTGCCCACTGTGTATTAGTATTAGCACAGAAGTCCATTCTGGGACCAGCTGCCTGCAGCTCCCAGCATCTGTCTACCCTTGATGTCCTCAGTTTAGAGTCTTCTCTTGGAGGCCAGGCCCAGTTTATTCTGAAACTATAAGGTGTGTCAGGGGAAATATTAGAAAGTCTGGAGTGTAGAAGAGATCTGAAAAGGAGAAACTGCAGGAATTGAGTCTTCAACGAATTCTTCTGTGTGTCCTCATCATTAGCACCAGGGTCTGTGCTGGATTTCTCTGCATGGAGTTGGTGTCTGGACACACAGGCATCCTTTCCTCGCTGCCCAGAGAACATTTCTGGGAGAGTCACTTATTTTCATAGGATCCTTTTCCCAGCACTGTGCACTCTTACTGTAAGACATATAATAAAACAAATTTGAATTCAGAAGTAGGAAAAAGGGAACTTGAATATACAAAGCGACCTCCAAAAGGGAGCATGTCCCATAGAAGGAAATGGGGAGCTGTGTTTCAGATGGTTTTTCCAGTAGGATGTACTGCGTTTCAGATGGTTTTTCCAGTAGGATATACTGAGTTTCTGCCGTGTGCTGATAAATGCTTAGAGAGAAGACAGCAGTGAGAAGGTACAGGATGCACTGCGAGGCACCTGACATGCAGCCGTGCTGGGTCCAGGTAGGAACTTGGCTTGGATTTCTTTACCAGTAGGAGAACTTGTGGTTTCTGAATAATCTCCCGTCACTTTATCAAATGATAAAACCTCAGTCCCAAAGGAAAACTTTGTATTTTAGATTTAAATTTGAGTGAGTGAGTGAGTACAGGACTGAGGGTTGAACCCAAGACTTCCATACTGAGCTACATCCCCAGCTCTTTTTTACTTTGAGACAGGGTCTTGTTAAGTTGCCCAGATGGCACTTGAATTTACCGTACTCTTGCCTTGGCCTCCCAGAGTGTTGGGATTACAGTTGTTTAGGCTTAAGTAGATTGACATGATTTTTTAAATTATTATTTCAAAAGCTGTTTAGCTAACATTTTGATCAGTTACTAGTGTCACTGTGGAAAGGGTATGCTATTAGGAGAGGTTGGTGATTCACTGGTTGATTGAGTCCATTCACAAGAGTTCTTAAAAATAAATTACTCAGAAGATATTGGACACATAACTGTGGTCAGGTCCAAGCATAGGGTTACCGGCTGGGTTTCACCTCTTAGTCAGGATGCTGAGTCCTGTATCAGTAAAACTTGAGTCTTGATGGTTGTCACCCAGATTGTGGGCTGGTGCAGAAAGAAAATGTACTGATTTTTAAAACTAGAATTTTATTGTATCTTATGTACAAATGGTTACATCTGTAACATTTGAGGGGGGATAATCAGAGTTTTAAAATACTGAAATTAATTTATGAAACTTGATTAGAAAACCTCTAGTGAGAATTGTAACTCTGCTTTGATTACTCATTGTGAAATTTTATTGCTTCTGTTATTAAGGTGACAGGTACATCTTTAATTGCAGAAAATATTTTGACAAAAGACTGGAAATCCCACTGTGTCCATGAAAAAACGTTTTTGTTGCTTATCCAAATCAGTTAGTGTTCTTCAAAATATGCTCCCAGATGTTCTTCCCAAAGAAACCTGTGGTCCAATAAGCCTGGAAATACTATTGGTGGGATGCTGTATTGAATATGCAGTGAGATTAACAATACGCGGTGATCAGCATGGCAAAGTGTCTGAAAACTGCTACCATAAAGGAACATTGCATTTCTCAATTTTGTTGACCTCAGAAGTTTTCCCTATAGCTTAACCTTTGTTAACATACCATCGAACTTCCACTGTTTAAAATGGTGATGTATTTTTAAATAAATAATCAGAAATAGACTGTCTTCTGACAAACTGTGAAACTTTTTTTTTGAGCAGGGAGATGCTAGGGATTAAACCCAAGGTTTTGTGCATGCCAAGCACTGAGCTACACCCCACCACCTCTGAAGGCTTTACAGCTATTAAATGCAGACAGTCTTGCCCCAAAATTGTGGGCTCATGGTGGTGATGTAAATCAGTACTCACATCTGTATTGTGTTTAATTCACTAAGGTTAAAAAAAATATTCTTTCTGAGTTCTGGTAATGTGCTGAGCCCTACATGAAATAGTACTATAGGACACAAGGATCATGAAGGTAGCATGTGGCATGGTCTTGCTTTCCAAGGGACTTAAAATATAAAGATGCAGGTCAGTGCAGACAAAGTCACTGCTGACTATAGAATCTTACATGTCCCAGCAAGTATAAGGCTGGTTTTTTACCATAGGAATCCTGAGGTTTTATAGGTAGAGAAGACTAAGGCAGGCTCACACAGGTGGTGAGGACCTGACAGGACTGAGTTTTGAACTGGGTCTTTTTTTTTTTTTTTAAAGACAAGGTCTCGCTATATAGTTTATGCTGGCCTCAAACTCACAGCAGTCCTCCTACCTCAGCCTGCCAAGTGTTACACACATGCACCACCATGCTTGGCCTGAACTGGGTCTTGAAGAGTGGACAAAAGTGGTCAGATAGGGCTGTAAATTTAGCTCAGCGGCACAAGCACCTACCTGGCAAGCGCGAAGTCCTGAGTTTGATCTGCGGTATCAAAAAAAAAAAAAAAAAAAGTGGCCAGGTAGATCTGGGAGACAGAAGAGGACAGAAGCATGTAAACTGCATGAGTTGTGTAGCAAATGTCCACGGTGTAAATATCCTGCTTGTCCTAGGACGGGAGAGAAGCTTCAGTGTTTTGTAAAAGTAGTACTAGTGTACAACTTCACCTTCTTATTTTCTCTCCAAATCTTGAGGCAGAGAAATATTATGACCTTGCTGGCTTTTAAAATATCACATTGTGTTCAATTTATTTCTTTCCAGCAGTCAGAAAAACCTGACAACACTTACAGAGATTCACTTAGTTAAGGCCTTTTTGGAGGATGATTGTGAGAATAGGTATTAGAGAATGGCCAGGATTAAACACGCTTTTAGTCAGGTGTCTGTGCAATGCTCTGTTTTCTAAGGAGTCGCAACCAAGCCTGTGTCTTGGGGTCTGTGAGGACTGTTTGTTCTTTTTAGTTCACTAGGTATTTGCTTAGCAGAAATGTTACCTCTTTCGGTAATGGATCCACACAGGTATCTCAACCATAAGGACAAAGCTTTGACTGATGTAATCAACAAAGGGCTATAACTTTAAAACTTCACAGAAGCATGCATTGCTTAACAACAGGAATATGTTCTGAGGTATTTGTCATTCTGAGAGATGCTTGATTGGGTGATACCATTGTTTGGACTTAACATTTCGTACCTGCACAAACTTGAGCAATGACAGTGTCACTAGGTGATATAATCTTATGGGACCAGTACCATCTGTGGGATCTGTTATTGACCTAATGTCCGTATGTGGTGGATGACTATTTAATGTTAATTGTACTGAGTTTGACAGATACTCATATTATTCACCCATATTAATCCTTTTTCATATCATTAAAAGATAAACTTTGGCACATTAAAAGTTGATTCAAGCAGCTAATAATTCATGAATCCAGTAGCTCCAAATGGGAAGTGGTTCAGGCTCCACCAGAGAAATGCGAAGGGAAAGTCTTTACAGGGTGGGCTTAGAGGCAGAACAGGGAGATAATTTGATTGGTTCAAGTTTGAGCAGCTGCCATAATGGAGCTGCGCTGGTGGGAAGTTCCTGAGCTGATGCTCAAATAGCCTGCATTTGCTTCCTTTTGTGTATGTGGGAGCCCAGAGCATTGGAGCCATCTCAGCCTCCTTTCAAGTCACTTTTTTTAATGTTTATTTGCATATATGTATGAAATGTTTTATTTTTACATTGTAATATCACGTGAGTTTTTCTCCAAAAGGTAACATACTGTATCTGATTATACTATCATAATTACTCACATTAGAGAGTAATTTTCTTCACAACTATCATGAATGACATACATTCTCTGGGGATTTGGGCAGTAAACTGTGGTGCTGGATTAGGGTAACTTAACTGTCACCTAAAACCTCAAGAAAGGTTTTCCAGTTATTAAAGTGAAGCTGAGATGTGCTGAATGTCTTTTTCTTCTGTAGCAAGGATCTTGGTTCTCCATTGCATGAGGGTAGCAGCAGATGTTTGATGGCTTCCCTTTTCCCTACTGCAGCCTCTATTCATTTGTTCTTAGTCAAAATACAAGAAGGTAGCAGGATTATATCGGTATTCCATGTAAAATGCTATCTTTCTAAGGGAAAAGAATATACTTTTAAAGTACTTACAAATCTGAAATAGGATTGGTTTTCTAAAAAGAATAAAAAGTAATCTTATTGGAATGGATGTTAATGAAGAAAGGATACGTTTATTGTTAGATAGCTAAGGTGGTAAGTGTACCACTGGCTATGGACCAGCTCTGGTTCTTTGCTGCTAGTGATTAGTATTGTGTGACTGATGTTAAGGTTACTAATGCTAACTCTGGAGAGGTACCTGGGATTCTCCTTAGCCGGTTCTACCCCTTTTAGTTTAGCATAGTTTTAGATGGGAAACTATAGATTTGACTCTATATCTGTGGATTTCACATCTTCATTTAACCCACTGAAGATCAAAATATGCCTGTACTCAGCACATAAAGACTCTTCCCTCTGGTCATTATTCTCCAAGCAAACATAGCTCTTTCCATAGCATTTAGATTGTATTAGATAATCTAGAGATAACTTTAATTGTACAGGAGGATGTTCAAATATTATATGTAAATACTACACCATTTTATATGAAGTACTTAACCATCCATTAATTGTACTATTAGTCTTCTATAGATACACAGGGATGACTGTATTTTTTTTAACCTGGAGTGTGCTGCTTCATACTAACCCAGTTGACATTCTTTTGTTAAATAAAGCAGTAATTTAAATGGCTTTTAAAAAATAAAGCAAACGAAATAAGAGAAGACTTATTGTTCTACCTGCTCAGAATAGAAGGTTTCTTGGTATAAACCTCAAACCTTGTCTAGAGAATGGGAATCCACAACTTTCTTAGAATTAAAAACACTTGTGCATTTTTATTATAACATTTATAAATGTTTGTTTTGTTTTAATGGGTAGATACACTGATATGTTGAAACTTGCCTAATTATAGCCAAAGATACCAGTTATTTTAGACAAAAACCAGGTGACAAAAGTTACATTCCTATTATGCCCATCTGAGCTCATGACATAGGCAGAAAGACTCATTTTCTTTTACCTAATTCATGGAATTCCAAGAAAATGATGTTTCAGCTTCACCATTGCAGGAATTTCATGATTTTCTTTGCCTGCATTTAGAAGGGTAGAATTGTCCACCTGACTGCAAAATCGGTGGACGTTCTTTTCCCTACTGCTGAGCTCTAGATTCTGTGTAGTTCCTTTCAGAGCTCCATGAAGAGTGTTAAATCCAATGAGGGAGAGAAGACATTGGGCTATTTTTGTCAGTGCCTGTTGATTCGCGTGCCTTCTACCCTAGAAAATCTGTTTTCCCCATGTTTCTGTTCCCCATGAAGACAGATGGAAGCCATGGGGAAAATTCTCCATTTCTTATTCACAGTAATTCTACAGTTTATGAATTGGTAGTATGAGCAGTTTATCAAGAATGACTATATCAGGAAAGCCAAGAACTGTCATGGGATCCACATACCTGAGAAGTCAAAATTCAACTTCTGAATTTCATACTTGAAGAGAATATTTACAAAGCAAGTCAATCTAATATTTTATTACTTTTATCCTTTTCAGAGTTTTCTCCAGGTACAGTTTCAGTCATTTCTGAGTTATTAGCATAGAAATACAAACATGTGAAAAATACTTGGGTGTTGCATAATAGAGAAGGGAAAGTCTATTTAGCATTTAAAAAGGTGAAAATTATCATCTTTTTCACCTTCGAAGGAGGAAAACTCATATATATTAGAATACATGTATTTATGAAGAAAATTTTGAAATATTTAATATATTTATGAAAAGAAAATATGCGTATATATCATCACCAATTTAGGAAAATTTAAATATGAAAATCAATTTTAAAACACTCGACCATCATTTTGGTCAGTAAGACTATTATTTTTTTATCTTCATGTTCTTCCATTGCCATTTTTTAAAATCTTTAAAAAGCTCACTGAATGACTAGATTCACTCTGTTAACGTGTTCTCGCTGTCTTGTACCAACTTGTGGTACTTTCCCATGCCCCCTGATAGGAAAGTCATACAAGTAGCACTGGTGGTTTAGAGCTGCCTGGCACTGAAGCACACGGATTATTACCCTATGGTGAACCTTTTACACCAGGACAGAACTTCATCACGTGTATACTATGTTTTTGAACAAATAGGGAAGTTGTTCCCTTCTGGCAATAGTATGTTTGAATTTGGCTTTTGATCATTGAGAAGTAGAGTTATCTTTTAGATGTGTTTCCAAGGTGCTAAATTTACCTTTTTTTTTTCTTTCATTGTTTCCTTTGGATGTGGCTGCTGTATTGACCTCCTGTATCTCTGCTGCTGGACTTTTTTTTCCCATCATAAGGAAACCTCCCAAGGTAAGCACTGACATGCTTAATACCTGAGAAAAATGGCATTCTAATTTAAAACTCAAACCACACACAAAAAAATTCATGCTACTAATAAAATAAAATTGGATCATCACACTGCAATTACAAAGCACTTTCTCATATTATTTCATTCTGGGAATATGCGCTGATCCTCACACACATCAGTTGATTGTTTCTTTTTTGTTGGTAATGAGAGGAGGTTCAGCAAGACAAAGAGCATGTCCTTGCTCTCTGGCTGAGTGAGTGGGCTGTGACTACCCTAGAGGGCAGGAGGGTACCATCTCAGAATGAATATGGCAACTGAGATTTTAGATTTCTCAAACTGTCTTTCTCTGTGCTTGCTAAAAAGACTCAGTAGCTTTTTGGATTTTCCACTTTAGTAGAGATCCCACTTTGTTTGTTTGTTTGTTTTTGGTATTGGGGACCGAACTTACAACCTTGCGCCTACCAGGCAGGCACTTATGCCAGTGAGCTAAATCCCTGGTGAGATCCCAGTTTCCATCAGTTCTGTATGTTCTCTCAGAGTTCCTAGCCAATCACAATATCTACAGAATTGTCCCCCCACTGCTCTGGCCAACTTTTGATGCTGTGTTTACCATGGGGGAAGCTCAAAAGTTAGGGAATAGATGGGGAGGGAGAAGTAAGGAATCTGGGTGACAGGCCCTAAATGATTAAAGATTGGTTTTGTTACTACTGAACATTTTATTGGATATCTGAGGGATGCTAAATATCAAAAATAATAAATTTGACCATGCCCTGACCAGTGATGCTGGTTATAGCCATGGCTCCTAAGATGGGATTAGGGCAGGTTATACATACCTATGATGTATTATCCAGGCAGAATCTAAGACATATTGGGTGAAGTATGGAATCTGGAATAGACAAGGTTTACTTTTACCTGGGGTAATACAGAAAAAAATCTAACTTAGTTGTTTGTTTATGTAAACCCACAAAAATGCCATTTCATGCTTTATAGTTAATGAAAGCATGGAAGATATTGTGTCTGCTGCTAAGAATTTCAACGCCAGCAAAGAAGGCATGCATTAAACAAATATGTGATCTGTTAAGGAAAAGGATGTATGTAATAGTGTAAGAAGCATAAGCCATGGGAGGCAAGCTGACCACATCTAGGGGATCAGATTGTTTATCTTATAGGTATTATTATCCCCGAATTTGCAAATTAGAAAGTTTTTCTGCTACTGGAAGATCTGAATGCCCTTTATCTAACTCTTGCTTCTTCTGCTACTGGTTCCCAGAAGTTTCCAAACATACCGTCAGTTTTGTGATGTATTTACTTCTTTCCCTATAGGCACCGAAATAGTGAACAATCCACATGTGGTTTCTTAGTGAAAGAAAGCACAGAAACTGAAAAGAAACACAAAAACATTTTAAATAATTACTATTGTGTTGTAAATGGGAATGTACTAGTTACTTTCTAGCCTGACTGTATGGCCTACTGCAGCCTTGATTTTGCCAAGTATCCTGTTGGTAATGCCCAAGAAATATGAAATTTTCAAAATAAAATTTATGTTATATCACCATGTTAAAATATACTTCTTACATATTTAACATAATAGTTTACATTTTATGTATACATAATATACACATTATAAGGCACATCTGTAAAGAGAGACCATCTTGAATTCAAATAAGTAATACAAATAGAAAGATTTAAAAGACCCAAGTAGATACAGGACTTTTCTTGTAGAAACTGTAAATATTGAAAATGATGGAAAAAGAAACTTTTTTTTTCTTTTGTCTTGTTGAGACAGGGTCTCACTGTGTAGTTCAGGGTGACCTTGAGCTCACTTTGCAGCCCAGGCTGCTCTCGAGCTTGCAATGATCCTCCTGTCTCAGCCTTCCGAGTACTGGGCTTACAGGCGTGCATCACCACATCCAGCTGAAAGATACTTTTAATGATTATGGAAGAGTGAATTTTTTAGCTAGGTGCTGTGGAATGTGCCCATAGTCCCTACACTTTAGGATCACTTAAGCCTACAAATTTAAGACCAGCCTGAGCAACATAACAGGATTTCAACTCATGAACAGTTTTTCTTGGTTCATATGAAAACATCAGAGAAGACAGTGTGGTTCAGTTTAACAAATGATTCTTCCAGGGAGGAGACAAACACTACATGGATTGGACCTAGTCCTGGCATTCTGATGGGAGTGGACTAGGGGATACATGCACAATGTAATATAAAATCAGTTGTGTTAAAGACCACAGAGGTAAGAAATATGTGAAATGTATAGAATGAAACTGTCTTTTCTGATTTCCACAATCAGAAGTGACAAATTAGATGATCATTACCTCCTTTTCTACAAAGGACAGCTAAATGTCCTCCCAGAGTTGGAGTCCTTGGTAATCTCTTTGTATTTTGGATTGGCAAAGTAGATTGGCACCCAGCTTTGGGTGGGGTATGAAAGGAAAACAAAAGTAAACCAGCTCTCACAGAGATTGTTGGGGGTTACAAGAGATTTGTATGATCCAGGAAACCTTGAGTAGCAGAATTGGATCCAAGTGATACTTAGAATACTGATTCCCATAAGCACCTGACTAAAGCAAATGTAATCCTAAGTCTTTAAAGATTCCACAGACCTTTTAAAAATATACTGTCCAGGCCTGGGGGTGTAGCTCAGACGTGGTAGAGCACTCAGCCTAGGGTGCACAAGGCTCTGGGCTCAATTCCCAGCACTGCAGAAAAACAGAAAACAATGTCTAGCGCACAGAGATAAAAGTGGGTACATGACAAGGTAATGTAGCATGAAGAAGAATCAGCAAAAATAATAAAAATAGAAACAACAGAATCATGAATGTTTCACAGATGTTCAAATTATTAAACACAAACTTTAAAAAGGTTTTTACTAGTAAATGTTTGTAGTATATAATGAATACGTTCACCACGATAAGTTGATAACTACACATATCACATCTTAGTCCTTTTTATTTCGCCTTCCCCTCCTCTTCTTTTTTCCTTCCACATTTGATCCCCTTCCCATTTGCAAAAAGATCTTCCTATCATTTGTCTTTTGTTTTGCTCTTTAAATTATCTATATTTGGGTTTCTCATATGAGAGAAATCATGTGATATTTAACCTTCTGTGTCTGATTGCTTTTCTCAGCATGCACCCATTTCCCTTCAAATGACTCAAACTTATCCTTTTTATGGCTGGGTAGTACTCCATTTTAGATACAAAGGAGATGAACATTTAGAGAGGTTAACCTAACCTCTGAAGAGATTAGGTTGCAGATACAAACTTTAAAAGAAATATACTTGCTGTGTTTAAGAAAGTGAAACACTAGATTGAAAAATGTTAGAACTGGAAATTATAAAAAGTGGCAAAACAGACGTGAAAAACAACTTGATAGAAATTTCAGTCTGAGAAACCCAAAACCCTAAGTCTAGGATTTAAGATTTAGCAGCAGAACAGATGCAATTGAAGAAAGAAATAACTGGAAGATAAATTAGAAAATGTTGAAATGAAGTACAAAAGAGACAAATGGCACTGGAATAACTGGACATCCACATTTACAAACAAAACAAAACAAAAACCCAGAGGCCTAACATTCTTCACAAAAATTAATTCAAAAGAGAAAATTGACCTAGACATAAAATGCAAAACTATAGTACCTCTAGATTACATGGGAGAAAATCTAGACAGCCTTGGATTTGGTGATCACCTTTTTAGACAACCATGCCAAAAGCATGATCCGTGAAAGAAAAAAATGATAAGTGGAACTTCATTATAACTGAAAACTTCTCTTTTGCCAAAGACAGTGTTAAGAGAGTATAAAGACAAACTACAGGCCGGGATAATATATTTTCAAAACCTGATAAAGGACTTTACCCAAAGTATACAAAGAAGTCTTAATACTCAGTGGTAAGAAAAAAATTTTTTTTTCAAATCCATGTTATTCAAGATAAAAAGAAAGAAAAGCAGAAGCAGAAGAAGATGAAGAAAAAACTACAACAAAATTTCAAAACATGTCAATCAGGGAACAACAATGGTACATACACTGCACATTGTCATCCCCAAATTATTCACCCAGAGCACAAGACATCTGCATTCAACTGTCTGAACAATACCAGCACAAATATTTCTCTTCAGCAAACTCAGAGAAATCAGTAGTATAACTATCTTAACTATTTTTATGTACATATGCTTACATATATACATATGAAGAAACAAATAATTAAAAATGAAAAGATCTGACTAGACATTTTATCCAAGAAAGTATACAGAGGGCAATATTGCGCATAAAATAGTTGATGTCATGTCATTAGAGCATTACACATTAAACAGTAATGAACTACTACTACGTACCTGTTAGAATGACTAAAGCCCCAAAACCTGACAATACCAAAGTGAGTTGTCTTAGTTACTTTTCGCTCGTTGCTGAGACAAAATACCTGATGCCCAAAGTTAGGGAAGGAAAGGTTTATTCTATCAGTTTCTTGGGAGTTCCAGTCCATTAGTTGGCTCCAAGTCAGCATGGCGGGTCAGGGCTGCCTTTCATGGCAGCTGCAAGCAGCAAGGCGCGTTGGCGAGCGAGAGAGAGGCGGAGAAGAAGAGGAAGACCCGCCTTCCCTTATATTGTATGTCGGCTCCACCCCTGGGTGGGTACAGCACTGACATCATCAATCCCGGTGCTAGACAACAAACTGATCACAAGCGTCAGACTCAGCCCCATCAAAAGTATCTGAGGACTTGTGGGTACATAGTACACCCAATACATTCCACCCCTGGACCCCCAAGGTCTCATATCCATTTTTAATACAAAAGACATTTAGTCCATCTCTAAGAGTTGCCAAAGTCCTAACAGTTTCAGCATTGCTGAAAAGTCCAAGTCCCAAATCTCTTCCAAGATCTATGGCAAACTCTTACTGTAACCCCCTGTACAAATGAAAACAAGGTTAAACACTTCCAACATATAAAGGCACAAGATAAACATTACCATTCCAAAAGTTACAAACAGGGGAATACAAAGCATTGGAACCAAAGCAAGTCCAAAATCCAGCAGGGCAAACATTAAGTCCTGGAGTT
The DNA here is from genome assembly GCA_004363535.1 of Dasyprocta punctata. Taxonomy (NCBI): domain Eukaryota; kingdom Metazoa; phylum Chordata; class Mammalia; order Rodentia; family Dasyproctidae; genus Dasyprocta; species Dasyprocta punctata. The sequence continues at coordinate 28,515 of RJWM01004988.1, read as the reverse complement.
CTCTGCTCAGCATCTGAAGAAATCTGGTTACAAAGTCCAACAGGCTTGAGTGACTCCACCCCTGCGGCACCTTCTATAGGTTTCCTTGGAGCATCCACGTTCCTTGGCTTTACCCTTACATCTTTACACATTCTCTCTGCAGGCGAGGTGGAAGTTGCCTTAGCCTTTTCTTGTACTTAAAACCAGCGCCACGTGGGTGCCACCAAGGTCCGCTGCAGGCTGGAGCAGTAGCCAGGCTTTCCTCTCTCTTGGCTGTAGGGGTCGACTGCCTGGATCGCTGAGCTCTCTGAACCTGATTGTGAGGAACAGGTTCTCTACGCCACCGCCATTCTGGAACCTGGTGTGGCCTCTGTCGTCACTCTGGGACAAGGCACTCTGTGGCTTTTTGTCACCACTCCGGGACAGGGCACTCTGCGGCTTTTTCCTCCAAGCAAACTCTTTCACTTTTGAAGGCCTGAGGCTGCAAAGGCTGGAGGCCTGCTGCTTCCCGGGATGCCCCCAGGCCATCTTTTTTATTATTTTGTTCCTTCTCAGCAATCAAGGTCTCAGCTCCATCTTTAAAGTCCACAGCTTTCTGGCCAAACTCACAAGGTTTTAAATCACCATGCTGGGCTCCTTGCTCTTTATCTACAACATAAATCTGGCTAAGAGCCCTCAACAAAAGCCAGGCCACCATTTCAACGTTTGGCTGCCTCATAATTTCACTCCGTAGAGTAATTAGTCCTTTGCCCTTAATCTCAGTCTCAGGCAAAGTCTCTGGGCACAGACAGAACGCAGACAAACTTTCTGCCAACCCATAACACACATCATCTGGAGTCCAACCATCAATGCCGTCCTGCTTTCGAGCAGAAACCTCCTGAGGCTGGTCTTTACTGGCAGGCTTCCTATCAGCCTTCTGGTCTCCTGAGCTCTGACCAGAATCTCCCAGACAGAACAACCTAAGCTGTTCCAGCTCTATGCATGTAGATGGCATCTCCGAACCTTTCCAAACTTTCCCCGCAAGCCATTTCCAAAGGCTCTCGAACCACATGGTCAGAAACGACCCCACTCCTCTGGTACCAAATTCTGTCTTAGTTACTTTTTGCTCGTTGCTGAGACAAAATACCTGACGCCCAAAATTAGGGAAGGAAAGGTTTATTCTTACAGTTTCTTGGGAGTTTCAGTCCATTAGTTGGCTCCAAGTCAACATGGTGGGTCAGGGCTGCCTTTCATGGCAACTGCAAGCAGCAAGGCACGTTGGTGAGCGAGAGAGAGGCGGAAGAAGAAGAGGAAAACCCGCTTTCCCTTACACTGTATGTCGGCTCCACCCCTGGGTGGGTACAGCACTGACATCATCAATCCCGGTGCTAAACAACAAACTGATCACAAGCGTCAGACTCAGCCCCATCAAAAGTATGTGAGGACTTGGGGGTACATAGTATACCCAATACATGAGTAAAGATGTGGAGCAATAGGAACTTTGTCATCAGTGGTGGAAATGATGAATGGTACAGCCATTCTAAAAGGCAGCTTCCAGTTTCTCACAAAATTATCTGTGACCTTATCATAAGATCCTGCAATCAGTGTTTCTAGGTATTCATATAAGTTTGAACCTTCCTGCAGGTCCTAAAAGAAACGGGGGTCTCGAGGAGAGGGCATGGAGATGGGGGAGGGCAAGGCTGGGGAGAGAGAAAGGAAGACAAGACTAGCAATTCCCATCAAGTCTTCGTTTATTGCGGAAATGTTCAAGGTTTATATAGAAACGGGAGTGGAAGCTGTCATCGTATGGGGGCGTGGACAGGCCGTCGTCACTTCCTGGAGGGACAGGGGAGGATCATGGGAAATGTAGGCTGACGCACTGGATGCCCACAGGCCAGAGAGGCGGTGCGGCAGCTGTGAAGCTTTACAGCTCTCTGCATAAGTTGAAAACTGATGTCAGCTCAGAGTCCTGCACACAAGTGTGTGAAGCAGCTTCATTCATAATTGCTAAGAGCTGGATGCAAGGGAGATTTCCTTTGGTGGATTAAGCAAACCCTGTATGTCTGCATATCATTGAGTGATAAGAGAGAATTGTGCTGTCCTGTGAAAAGATAGAAAAACCTTAAATGCATGTTGCTAAGTGAAAGAAACCAATCTTGAAAAGGCTACGTATTGTGTATAAATCTATATGATTCTCTGGAATAGGCAAAATTGTGCAGATATTAAAAGACAGCGAGTCACCAAAGACAGTGCTACACAATGACTATTGAAAAGGTGAGAAAAGGAAAGGAGAGAAGGGGAGGTCAGGGAGAGGAGAAGAGAGACTGACTCAAACAAGAGGATGCTCACCAGTTGAGTAGAAAGAAGATTCAGACGCTGAACGTGGTGGCATGTGCCTGTAATCCCAGCACTCAGGAGGCTGAGGCAGGAGGATTGCCGTGAGTGCCAGGCCAGCTTGAGCTACATGGTGAGTTCAGAGCCACCCTGAACCTCACAACGATACCCTGTCCCCCTAAAACAAGATTCAAGTCTAGATATATTATTAGTCATCCTCACCAATGGACAGAGCCACCAAGCCAGAGGAAACTTGTTGCTGTGATTCTATTCTCAAGACCCAAGTGCCTGGCTGGCCCATGTTTGCAGTGATCCCTTCCGTAAATGTCACACTTGCCTGGCTGGACAGGAAAGTGCCCTGTGGGCATTGCAGGCCTCAGGACCAACTTAGATTGTCTTGTCATTACTTTGACTTTTTCTAAGGACTGTTCATGTACTCTGTGTTTGGGCAATTGCTGAATGAAGTTATGTCTAATTATGTAATAATGGTAAATATAATAATCACTGAGCTGTAATTTGCACAGTTTCTATTACCATTAAGGATTGTATATAAGAAATATCTAGGATAGGAGTGCTGATTAGGAGGAAAGGAATCAGTGGGTTAGGAGATAGGGCCAATACCTTGCAGTGGAAAGAAGAGGAAGAACCAATTTAGTGAGAACTCAGGCCCTCATAAATGGTGCTACTGCTGCGGGCAGGGTTGAGAATTCCTGTACTTCTCTCCAGATTGGGCTTCTTTTTTACCTAATTTTTTTTTTTCTAAGTGTTGTATTAGAGCAAAGACATAAGGTTATTTACAGTTTTTTTTATGACGTGTGTAATAGGGCGTAGCAGAATAGAAAGGGAAATTTTGTATCTCTGTAGATTGCTTTGTACCATATCTTTGGATTTTTTCTTGATAAGTGCCGTATTTTATAAAGTTTTGCTCCTGAGTGGAGAAACTTTTATTTCAGCATAGACCAGTGGTGGCAATCCGGTGGCACGCCTGCCACAGTGGGCTGTTTGTGTCATTGAAAGCTCTAAAAGGTTCGCCATCACTGCCACAGACTCTATGCATACCTTTTAATTCTTTCACCAGTTGTGTATTATGCAGAATTTATAGAGGCAAGTTTTATTTCTCTAATGAAAAAAGTAAGATTTTTGACAAATATGAAGACCCCTGCTATATACCTCTTATGTAGTTTAAAAAAAAAACCAAGAGTCTTCGTCATACAGTTGTCAGAGTTGAAGTGTCTTTCCCTCTTAGTGTGACTGTAGTTTTCAGTGCAAGGTTTCTGTTTTAGACAGATTGCAAATAGGTTAAAGGAGGTAAATTGCTTGTTAGTTTAGCTGTCTTCTGATAATCTTTGGATTTTTACAGTAAATAATACAGAGGAAGAAAAGGGATTATTCTGTTTATTGGGTTTTATAAGACAAGTTTGGGGGAAGAAGGAGTTTGGGGGAAAATATAAATACCTGCAAAATCATTTTGTTTAGGATCATATGCTGTTTCACTCAGTTTGCTTGTTTTAGACTCATGATTGTTGTTTTTAATGTCTTACAATTTAGTGTATGATTTATTTGAATAATTTGATCTTGTGAATTAAATTGAACTTCAAGGTATTTGTTCCAACTTCTGTGTATATAAATTTGTTGGAAAAACTGTGAGCTAGAGAAACTGATAGCATTATAGCAAAAGAAAAAAATTTCTTTCTTCTCGTGTTGGTAGGAATCAAACCCAGGGCCTTGTGATGCTAGGCAAGCACTCTACCAGTGAGTTACACTCCTACCCCCAGCTGCTATTTCTTGAAGGCCATAGTCTTTAAAGAAGTAGATTGATGTATACTAAATCCTAATTTTAAAGAATTGCTCAGAAATGAGAAGGGCGGCCAGGGATTTAGCTCAGAGGCAGAGCGCCTGCCTGGCAAGTGCGAGGTCCTGAGTTTGATCCCTGGTACCAAAAAAAAAGAAAAAGAAAAAGAAAGAAACAAGAAAAAGAAACTTATATATATACCTTTGCCTTCTGAGATGTGGCTTTATTCAGTCTGGTTTTCCAACCTGTGACTGCCTTCATTTTCTGTTGGCCTCCTCTTGTTTTGCTGCTATGAATTTGTAAGAAAGCATTGGGTCTCAAAGGAGACAAATTCTAAACAGCAGCACTGTTAAACACAGTAGCCATTTAACCACATGTGGTTCTTAAGCATACAAAACATGACTGGAGTGAGTTGAGATGAAGTGTAAACTACATACCCAATTTCTAAAAATAATTCAGGGGGAACAAAGAGAATGCAAGAGAAATATTTTAGTTGTATTGGGTTAAATATATTATGTTATTAAAATTATTTCATTGCTTTTTAATGTGTCTATGGAAACACTTTAAATTGCCTACATGGGGCTGGGGATGTAGCTCAGTGGTAGCGCACTTGCCTAGCATGTCCAAGGCTCTTAGGCATTGGTGTGTCCTTCCCAGCTAAATACTGCAGCCCTACTGTCTTCCTTAGCTCTTCTGCCCTGTATCTGGGTGCAGGAGAGCTGCAGCTGCATGAACTCAGTGGCAGCACAACCTTGCAGGTCTGCCTCGCCTTGGAGTTGTTTTTACATATCCATTCAGGAATCACTAGGCAAACAGTAAATGAGAAATCTTTGTGAAAAGTAGTGTTTAACCAGTGTGTGTGTGTGTGTGTGTGTGTGTGTGTGTGTGTGTGTGGGGAGGGTTTCAGAGTTGATTAAACTAGTGGTTTCTAGAATTGTGTGATGAGAGTGGTTAAACATGTAGTATTCTAAGTAATAGAAGATGGAGTATGATAAACTTCAGTCGCTACTGCTGCTCTCTGTAACTTCAGAGAAAGAACAGCTTCACAGCTAACAGTGGAGCTTCACGAGGGCTTTGCAAGTGAAGATAAGGGCTACACGGGTGGAAATTTAGGACAGAAATCGAAATGTATATGTGGAACAGAACCAGGAGTGTATTGGTATGTTATGACTTAATGAGCTGCACACTCTGGTGAGAGTGTAGTGTACATGAAGGGAGAAGTCATGTATTAAAAACTGGAAAAGTAGGTAGTTTATAGAGGATTTCAGAGTCAGGCCTAAATCTAGTGGGCTATGAAGATTATTTAGGATTTCTGTGTAGAAAAGTTGCATGATCAGTAGCATGCATATGAGAATTTCATTTGGCTGTGGGATACAGGGTAAATTGGTGAATAGAGAAGGTAGAGTAGATGGTGATCTGGTTTCATCTAATAGTAACTGCTTCGTGTTAGTTTGCATATGTAGGCAATGTAGTAATAACAACCTTAAACATTCAGTGACTTGAGACACGAAAGTTTATTTCTGTCATGTTACTGATAGCCTCAGATGTCAGTTGTAGCTCAGTACCCTGTGGCTTCAATCCGGGCTCCAGTCTGGAGGAACAGCCACTACCTTAGACTTACTACTAATTCTGAGGCAGAGAGGGCAAATAGAAAGAACCTGCAGTAGCTTAGGATAAAGGTGTTGCTCAGACCTGGCATTCATTTCTTTGTTCACATTCAATTGGTCAGAGCAAATTACTTGACCGAGCCTGCTATCAGAAGAGTTGGGAATTACATTCTTTCTACTCCAGGTATTGCAAGTCACATGGCAGTAGGCCGAACACATAATCCTCTTTCAGAGAGGACAGTGAGTCTTTTGGAACAGTAATGCAATCAGTAGACTTCATTGTTCTAAACTGCATTTTAAAAAATTTCCCATTTTCTTAGCCCCCTCCCCGCCCTCCAAATTCCTCAAACACAGCACAGTATGTTACTGTTTTGAAATTTCTGTAGACTCTACCTTTCTCCTCTTTCCTCCTGCCCAGCTTTGTTTAGAGCCAGATGTTCCCACTGATAACTCTGTGCCTGTAGGTGTCTGTAGATGCAGCTGGCAGGGAACCAGGTTGTGCAGAGGATAGGACCCAGGAGAAAAGATCTCTGTCTCCCTTGTCTCAGCGTTGATCCAGCTCCCTGTCTAGAACAGTGACAGCCTCCTGGTCCAGGAAGAGTCTCTGGAATCCCACAGGACCTGGGTCAGCCCAGCAGAGTCAACTCTCTGTCAGCCCTTTCTAGTGCAAGCTGACATCGAATAAATATTTACAACCCCTGGGCTGCCTCAGGTTCTTTATGCCCTAGGACCCTGAGTCCTTGGCATCAACCCAGCCTGCTCTTCTCTGACTGGATGGATTGGGCTTGGTCCAGCAGGGAGTAGCAGGCACGTCTTTGTCCAGATGTTCTGAGCCAGATCATCTACCGCTCATGTGGTAGGTGATACCAAGGTGACTGAGTCTTAATCTTTTTTCTTTTGTAATGAACAATAGGAATCATTTATCAGACATAGTGGACAAGATCATATGGTACATGCTTAAACATTTGCCGTTTTGGGCGTGTTTGTTAAAGAAGGAATATTGCGTGCATGGAAATCTCCATGTTACCTTGTAAATGTACTGTCAGAGAGACTGAGTGGCTAGGTTTTTTAGAGAAGTAGTCAGGGCATGAAAGAACCAGAAATCTCACAGATTGTGCATTTGTGGAACCCCTATACCACTCCTCCTCAGCAACCAGTGAAGCAGATGTTGGAAATGAATGATAAAGGATTAAACATGAAATGAGAATTTGGCAGAGTTGAAATTGAGTTGGTGCTTCATTGCTTATGCACCACTAGTTTGCATGTGCAGTGTTAAATGGAAGCTTGTTGCTGTTATAATATTGATCTGGGATTTGAGAGAGCTAGTTCCTATTTTCAAATTTATTCTTTAAATCAGTGCATAGATGAACAAATTCTTTGGGGAGACACCTTCTCTCTATGCTCTTAGAACTTTGAACTGCAATTCACAGTAGTGCTTTGCACTGCATAAAAGGGATGACCAAAAAATACAGTAAGCATTCACATTTTGAAAATATATTTCAGTAAAAGATGCATTGTCATTATTCCCTCTCAAAATACACCCCCTTGCTTAGAACATATTTATCCCATCATTCTTGCCATTTCCTGAAGCAGTTCTGGAAGTCCTATTCCATGGCTTTATAAAGTATGACAAAAAATACAGTGAATGATACTGGCGAGCATCAGCCAATGGAAAGGAGGCTCACAAAAGCATCACCATGTGTACTCTGGATCTGGGACCTTGCAACTTCCGCCCCCACCGCCAGTAAAAAAGAATTAAGATGTGTCATGTATATGCACCTACACCCCGCAAGGAATGTAAACATTGTGTACTATAAACATGCACTAATTTAAAAATTTAAAAAAATGTTTTAAAAACTCAAAATGTAGCCAGGCGTGGTGGCACACGCCTTTAATCCCAGCACTCGGGAGGCTGAGGTAGGAGGAGCATTGTGAGTTCGAGGCAGGCTTGGGCTACAACGCAAGTGCAAGGCTAGCCTGAGCTACACAGTGCGACCCTGCCTCAAAAAACCAGGGCTGGGAGTTTGGCTCAATGGCTTACGCGCCAGTCTGGCAGACGGGAGGTTGTGAGTTCAATCCCTGGTGCCGGAAAAAAAAAAAAAAAAAAAAAAAACCTCAAAATGTGCCAGCTCTGGTGTTGCACACCTGTAATCCCAGCACTTGAGAGACTAAAACAGGAGAATCACTACTAGTTTGAGGCCAGCCTGGGCTACATAAGCGAGTTCAAGGCCAGTCTGGACTACATAGTGAGACTTTCTCTCCAAAGGAGAAGAAGAAGAAGAAAAAAAACCTCAAAATGACCATGAAAGTTAGACATTTTCAACAGATTCAGAACATCGAGGAAGCCAGAACAGTGCTAGTAAAAAGACACTTATTAAAGAAGACTTCTGTGACTTCTGTAACGAAAATTATAAGAATGACAGACTGGATAAGTGTGTTCAAAGTGAAGAGAAGTATTTTAAAGGGGATTAATGCCAGTATATCTTTCACCGTAATGTATGTATATTTTAATTTAAACACACACTATTTTTTCAGTCACATCTCACAGTTGCCTCCGGTAACAGATTGTGAATTCCCCAGGACCAGGGACAGTGCCTTGTATCTTGTACATGTACAGCAGATGCTGTTGGCCTGTTTTGAATCTTTGAGCTGCTTTGACATCCTCATAGGCAGTGTTGACTGTGTAACCCAAGACATTGTTTGGTGTGTAGGTATATCTACATAAAGGAAATGATTAATTACATCGCAAAAGGACAGCGCTGGCTTGACAGATTTTTAAACAGGAAGGTCAGTCTGTTAATAGAACTGGTCAGTAGTATGTTGATGGTTCTGATGTAACTTCTTTGTAGCCTGTGACGGATACGTTCAAATACAGGCTGGAGTTTGTGCTGGCCAAGCGACTTTAAACAATAAGAGCAAAGACAGTGCTGTGGTCAGACAGGTTTCCAGGGCTGGACTTTGCTTGCAGTTTCAGTTCAGCTTTTCCATCATGAGTGAAGTTTAACTCTTCCTTTTGTAGTGACTCTTCACCTCTGAGATTAGAAGAGATAAAAAAGAGGAAAGTGTTGAAACTTGGCATGAACAGGAAAATCTTGACATGAAAGATAGTATTTTCATCATCTTTTGATATGACTCACTTCTCAACACAGTGTGGTAAAATGTGAACAAATAGGAAATGTGTTTTTCATGTTAATTGTAGTCTTGCAAATTGACAAAGTTGAAAAGCAACTATAAAATGTGACATTGGCACACTAAGGTTCCTAAAAACTAGGACTGGGGTTTATGAGAGATCTCAGGCACAGTTTTCAAAGTAGGTGGTTGCAGAACAGGCTGTTAGTGGCAGCTGGGTCTGCACATGTGAACAATGGATTAATTGTTCGACAAGAAGAGGATGGCAGCACAGAGGACTGAGGCACACCGCTTCATACAAGCCCATGTAGAGCACACGTTTTCCCCCAGGGGAAGCCCTTTTGATTTTGGATTTGAGAGCTACCAAGTGGTGTGTTTCGCATTGATATTTTGGACACAAAACTAAACAGTCTGTAGCAACTGTTCTACTCACAAGCCTTTTTTCTTAACCTTTTCATTTTTTCCTCTATTTAATCAACAAGTACTGATCACCTATGCCCAGTGTCCTGTATGTGTAAAGTTATAAAGAAATGAGTGAGCAGAGTTGGTACTCAAGAATGCAAAGGACTTAGGTTGATGTCTGTACATAGTAACCCTCTGAAGTGGTAGGTGCTCTAATGGGGAAGTGCTCATTGATAGCTACAATTAATACTGATACCAATAGCTGCCATAGACTGAATCACTCTGTATGCCAAGCATTATACGAGTGGGCATTCTGCTTACGTTCCTACAGTCCTAACTTAATGTAAAATGCACTTAGGTAGATGAATGTTTATTGGAGAGCTGGAGCTGTTGAAAGAGGAGGGGAAAAATTACAGAGTGGAAATCAAAGAAGCTTCGGAAGAGGTAACATTTGCCAATGAATGAGTTTTGCCTCACTGTCAGAAAGATAAGGCTAGGAGAGAGGGGATCACAGAAGGAGGGGGGTTCTCTTACAGTTCTACAGGCTCTGCTTTTTTCCTGAACTCCTTACTGTGCTCCCAGACCATTCCATGGTCATTGGTGGAGCTTCTGAGAGCTGAGGAATTGGCTGACCACTGATATAATATACACACAGATAGTGGAGCCTGCTCCTGCCTTTTTGAAAAAGGAGGGAAAGCCCAGTAAACACTTAGGTTCTATAAGATGACACCACTCTTGTCACTCCTGCAGTGAAAGTAAAAATGGAGGCTTCAGCAAAGTCCTATTGTGATATCTGCTACACTGCCCAGGCTGTCGAATGTTTGCACTCTCTGGTCTGTATTGGACTCCTTTAGCTGTTGAGACAAAATACCACACATATGTAACTTAAAAGAGAAAGAGTTTATTTTGACTCCAGGTTTCAGAGACTTCAGACCATGGTCAGTTGACTTGAAGGCAGAAATGTCATGGCAAAGGCAAGCTGCTCATCTCATAGCAGCCAGGAAGCAGAGAGACAAAAAGAATTAAAGAGGAAGGGCCTTTTGTAGTCAGGGGTTACAAGGAAAACAATTATATACAGGACACATAATTTATAGTATTATTTATGATAGTCATCCAAGGAGTCAAATACAAAGAAAGTTCAGGAAATCTGTCTACACACTAAAGTCCTAGAGAATTCAGCCGAGGGCCTGGATCCCATGACAATGTCCTACATGAGTTCAGCTGAAGACTTAGATCCCATGACAATGACTCATGCAAGCCTGTTTCACGAATCTGCACTGGGAAGGCCCAAAGATCAGCAGTGAAAGCTAGAAAGTCTGTGCCAGTGGGATGAAGGATCTGTACCAGTAATTTGAGGGTTAATTTGGAGCCAAGAAGTGACGCTCAAAATAAGGACCAGGGCTCCCCTGAAAAGTACCACAGTCATCCTCAGTGGCAGCAAGGTCCTGTGTTCCTCCAACTATGAGAACAGTGAGTTCATATCAGGAAGCCAGCATGACAATCCAGGAGATTGAATAGCACACATCTTCCCCTTTGGAGCCGGCAAGTGATGTTCAGCATAAAGACCAGAGCTCCCTCAGATGTTCAGCATAAAGACCAGAGCTCCCTCAGAGTAAACCATAGCCGTTCTCAGCAACAAAGTTCTGAGCTCCTCTGATGATAACAGCCAAGTTCTTATCAGGGAAACCAGCATGACGAGCTTCTCCAAGAGTACTAATGGCTCCAAACAATAGCAACACTTAGGAGAACCCACAATACTGCTCTTTCTCCCCAGGTCTCCTTTTTATGCTGGCAACTTTCCTCTGGTGGACCATCACTACACTCAGCGCCATGCTGATTCAGGTCAGCTGGTAGTTAAGTTGACCACCAGTTTTTAATCCACCACAGGGCCAGACACCAAGGTCATGCCCCTTGACCCACCTCCCAAGATGTACCCAGTGTGTGCTTTAGTAATGTCCTAGGTGTCTCTCGAGCCAATTGTGGTAACAAGATTAATCATCACACTTGACTTCGTTGTTTTAAGCAACTGTCATGTATGAAAATGCAGATTTATAAGTGTTTAATTATGAGGTCGTTCATCAGAAGTTGCTCTGAAATATAAATCCTCAAAGTATTTTTGTTTGGTGAAGTTATGAATCATTAGGAAAACCAAGGCCTTGTCTTCTAGGAGTTAATACCATGGCAAAACAAGGAAATTGTACATATATGTATACAAAATCAGGTCACTCGGATATGGAATTCAAAACACGTAAGATACTTCTTTTTTTCATTTTTGAAAACCTGTAAATTGAATTTTGCTGAAATTACCATCAGAGATGGCACTTGTAAATGAGTGGAGTTTGTGCCACATCCTGCTCATGAGTCTTGGAACTCCATTAGCTCAGCCTGGACATCACTCAGCATGCTTGTCTTATTAAAAACAGCGTTAGCACCTTTACTGGATGTTCAGTGGTTCACAAAATTGCAAAGCTAACATTTTTAAGAAACCGGTGAAGGTGGAGCAGATGGATAGCAAACTACAGGGGATTAAATGCTGGTATGAGTTTTTCAAGAGGAAGGAATGAGATTCTGAAGAGGAGGAGGAATTGGATTTTGTTGAAAACAATGAAGATAATAGTTCTTAGATTTTAAGATTGATCAGAAAGCGTCGCACTTTCAGCCGTCATTCTAGATGGAAATGTACCTTTACAAAAAAATGTTCTCACAGTTCAATCAGCATCAATGAAATATAAAATTTATACTTGGTTTCTATTCTTGTTTATCCATCTATTTTTGCTCAGTTGTATGCATTGAGAAGTCCTCCATCTCTCACTATCGAGTTAAGGTACTAGTGACTTTATAATGAATAATGAAATATGCATTTAGAATTCTAATTAAATGAATTAGTCTAAATAACATATTTCTCTAACATGTTAGCTTTGAAAAAATGATTTTCTTTTCCTCTGAAGTGATGAACTTCCAAAGAATAGCTCTCAAGAAAATCATCTTATTTCTCTTAAATTATCAATGAATTTTATTTTTTTCAATGAGTTTTATATTGGAAAATCAAAACCGTTGTAAAACCTAAGAAAATTTTGTGTCTTTATCGGGGGCCTGGCCAAGAGTCTCGACTGTCTGTCTTAAGAGTACAGCAAGAAAAATAAAAGACAGAGACAAGAAATGCATCAGTGGCTGGGAAGTCAGTATCTCTGGATGGGTTCTTCTCCACTCCCCAAGCAGCCACTGTTTATTAGGTGTATACAGTGATAAGTGGGGTTAGCAAGGGATTACAATGTCAGAAGACTCAGATTTAAGAGGGCATAGATGATCATATGCTAAGAAACATGTCTTCCTGGAGTATTATCCTGAGATGACTCAAGAAGGTATAGATGATCATCTGCTTAGAAGAGTCAATGGAAAATCTCAGATAGGTAGTACCAATAATCCCAAACCCCCATTTTATCCCATAGGGAAGTATGCAAAATTAGCCACTGTGAATTTGTGGTCCCCAACATGTCCTCATGTAACAATCCTTTTGTTATTCAATTATAATTAAATTTTGGTCAGGAAAAGAACAATAATAATTTGTGAATAATTTATACAAATAAATCATAAAGAAATGATCAGACTACCTGAGACAAATCAGACATCTTTGAAATTGCCCTAATGTCTGTAATAACAAATTTTCTTGTGACTAGCAAATAATTGTCTTCATTTCTGTGCAGACTGCGAAATGTACGTTTATCCATAGGAACCATGGGGTGATGGTGCCCAAGGGGACTTTAATGTTCATGTAGTGGTCAAACCCATATTAAAGGAACCATGTTCCCCTGAAACATGCATCTGAAAGTAATGCAGCATCTAGAAATATACCCTGCAGCTTGACCTTCTGCGTGTTCTTATCCGTGTCATGCTCTTTTCTGCATTATTAATTGAAAAAATATTGTGGACAGTGGCTCTCCTGAACAGCACCAAAGCAGGCAAGTTGAGGTCCGTGAGACTCACCCAGAGCTGAAGCATACGACAGGACTGTGTATGTAGTATCGTCCCCTAGGGAGATATGAAGCTCTGCAGCTTGAAATAAGGGAAGTAGGGTTGGGAGATGGCTTGTAGCTGATGATTAAACCAAAACAAACAAACAAACAAAAATATATATATATAGCTTTTTTTCTATTCACTTGGGTTGAGTTTTAGGGAAAGCACTCAGATTTCTGGGCTTCAGCTTTCCTCCTGATAAATATTTACTAAAATAATCTTTACTGCATGACTACCTTGTGTGATTGCCAGTCTGAAATGTCTGTGATCAAAGATTTTGAAATCAAGACATAATTCAGTTGAAAGAAAGAGGGTCGTCTCTGGCGTGCAAAGATCAGTTGTATCATCGGGGACCTTTTTTCCTTAGTGACTTAGCAACACCCTCTCCCCAAAAAAAGAAAATAAAAGGGGAGAGGGGTTGGGTTGTAACTCAGTGCAAATGCCCTGGTTTCTATCCTCAGTACCACCAAGGGGAGGAGGTTGAGGTAGGGATAAAAACTTTACATACAAAAAATAAATGATTATTCCATTCTGTATGGTGATTACAAAAGAAATTCTTTGAGATTCCAGAAGACAACAATAAAGATACATAAAAATTGGAAAAAAAAATCTATTAGTGAAGTAAGGAGAGTTGACTTGGATACAAAGGGAAGGAAAATGTCCTGAGAATGAAAGTTAAGTGTTCTAAGATAGCATTCATGGGAGGTTGTGGAATCTCCTTTTCTGGAAATGTTTAAAAACAAGACAGATCTGCATTTCTTGGGAGAATCTTGAGGCTCAGACTTGCCCAGAGGCAGGAAGATTAACTGGATTATGCCTGTGTGGTCTCTTCAGTCATTGGAAGAGCCCTCTCAGAAAATATTCCACACCCCACTGGCTGAAACTGCTGTTTCCTTGTTGTTGACTTGCAGCTTGGTTATTGGAAGGCCAGAGTGAATGTATACATTAATCAAAGTTGAATTTGGGTCTGAGTTTGATGCTGTAAGTTGTATGTGTCATATGTACCCAAATCAGTTGTTAAAGCAATAAAATAAAGTATACATAGTGGTGAAACTACAAAGAACATAACTTAGTCTTCTGTGTTGTAAAAAGTACCTGCTCCCTTGTAAAGTTTCAGTGCCATTCATCATTCAGTAAGTAATTCTAAAGCAGCTATTATAAACAGTGCAGGCTTCAAAGATGAAGAAGATATGGTTGCTGCCTTCATGGAATTTAGTGTACAAGTGGAGATAAAACATATGCATAGATCACATAAGTGATAAGTGAAAATAGAGTATTGGTGATAAGAACCATAACAAAAGACTCTTTGAAAAATGTTGTGAGAATGAAAAAAATGTTTCAGAGAATGGAAAAATAATTCCTTTGGTTTAACCAACAAATACTTGCAGGAAAAATAATGTATTGATCTGAACCTTAACGAAATGTTTTGAAGGGTGGAAATTAAGAACAGGGACAGGGGTGGAATGGCACATAGTAATCCCAAGGTAAGGAAAGTTCCACTGGCACGTGAGGAACTTGAGGAAGGTTGGCCGAAAGGCCTCGTTGTGGCCAGTCTCAGATGCCAAGCCAAAGAGCATACACTATGTCTGTATAGTTCAGTCCTTGGAAATGATGAAGCACTGAAGGACACCTGTCCACAGGAGAGGCTGTTTACTGTAATTGGACTGCAAGAGAAAACTGGAGCCGGGCATGGTGGTGCGTGTCTGTAATCCCAGCACTTGGGGTGGTTGCAACAGGGGTATTGCAAGTTCGAGTCAAGCCTGGGCAATTTAGCAAGACTGTGTCTCAAAAAATTTTAAAAATGGGCTGGGGATTTAGCTCAGTGGCACAAGTGCCTGCTTGGCAAGTGCAAGGTCATGAGTTTGATCCCCAGTACCAAAAACATAAAAAATAAAGAAATTTTTTAAAAAATTTAAAAAGAGCCGAGAATATAGGGATGTAGCTCAGTACAGATGCTCTGGGTTGAGGTGTGTGTGTGTGTGTGTGTGTGTGTGTGTGTGAGTGAGTGAGAGAGAGAGAGAAAATAGAGTAAGGAGCCCATCAGGGATACTGTTAAGTCATCTGGGCCAGTTTGCTGAGGAGTGTACTGAGAAATACTAATTTCAAGGGATGTTAATAGATGTTCCCCCCAGAAGCACCTCCTCACCAAGCTGGGAAATAACAAAGTGCATTAAATGGATTCTTTACTAGAAATCTTTTCAGAGCTTTTAATATTGAGGTGACCAGTCGGGTCAAATAGGGTGACCTGTGCACCAATTCCAATCTGATTTAATCTTTTGTTCTTGAACTGTCTCATAAAACTGCTTCTTGGAACACACTTGGGGCAACATTGCTCTGCACATTGGATAATGATAGCTGGAATACAGGTGTTGGTGATAAGCATGGGAATAGTGGTGAGCAGGGAGTCCTTCTAGGGAGAAAACACCAGTTATTCCTGGTCTGTTGTGTGTGTATTCAGTAGCTATTGGGAAGGTTAATACATGGGAGAGTGTGTTATTGATGTTTTAGCAGGAGATGGCTGGAGATTGTTGTACCAGAGAAGAAAGGAGTCCAGTATTAGGAATATGGGAAGTTTTGCAGTTCGCTGTGCTAAGGAGGACAGTGTGGGGAGCAAGGAGAGGGACTGGTGTAAATGAACAGTTACCATTTAGTGTTACTTGAGAAACTGTGGGAGATCTGGATGCTGGACCTGTGGACTTGGGAGAGAAAGTCATAGTTTTTTTCTTTTTCATTCTTTCCTTTTTTCTCTCTCTTGCTAACTATAAATGTTAAAAAGAAATCTGGTTATGATTTGTCCCACAATGTTTGAATTCTGGATAAATACTAATTTTCTTACACAACTTGCTCCTCTACAAGAAAATAGTCATAAATTTAGTTGAATAGAAACTTCAGGATTTAGAAAAGCCCCAGATCCACTGTAGTGGTTGTTTTGTTTTGTTTTGGTTTGGTTTGGTTTTGCTTTGCTTTGTTTTGTTTCCTCTATGAGATAGTAGTGGGCATCCTTCTCATTTTCATCAGTAAAGTATTATTTTGCAACCTGCTTTACTATATGAAATTAATTTTTAATATTTTGTCCTTTCAGGTATTTGCCTTTGATTATTGCTTTTGGTCCATGGATGAATCTAACACTACAAAATATGCTGGTAAGTTGACTCTTTTTCAGTTGGGCTTTTGGCCTCTTCTGTTGTGTCTGTTTTCTCTAATTATTCTGAAGTTTTGTTCTTCCCATGTAATTCACACCTAGTTTTTCAAATTCTAGTACCTGGGTTTGGAAGTTGATAAGGGTTGGTTTCAGAATCTGACTCTGCCAATTACTTGTTTGGATGGGCTTTTTCTTTTCTTTTCTTTTCTTTTTTTAATTTGTACTGGGGATTCAACCCAGGGATTTTGCACTGAGCAAAAAATATATGGGCCAGGATACAGCTCAGTGGCACAGCGTGTGCCTGGCAAGGGCAAGGTTTTATTTTGGGACAGAGTCTTTCTAAATCACCAAGTCACTCACACTGGACTCAAAATTGTGATCTTCCTGCCTCAGCCCCCCACAATACTGGGAAAGTTTTTTGTTAACCTCAAATCTTTTAGTTCCTCCCCTGAGAGGGTATCATTACCTTCAGAGATGTTTCAAGGATCGGAAATCACGAGGAATCCCACCAGATCATAACGGCAGCTGTTGTATGACCTCACAAAGAGCTTTCATTTGCCATGACTTCCCTTGTCATTTTCAGGGCATCCCCGTTTCTATGTAAGCAAAGTTGCTGGGACACATTCAGGCCCTGAGTGTCCTAAGTGATCAGTAGTCACAGGAACAAAGTTACGTGTTCCTCAGGGACACCGCCTTTGCTAGTGTTTCGTTACTGCAGCCCTTATGATCATTTTATGTAGCATACATGACTGCTGTTTTTTTTTTTTTTTTTTTTTTTTTTTTTTTTTTTTTTATGGTTTCAGGTGAATCATGGGCCCTTGCTGAGCATTAGTCACACTTGCTTCAGTTCAAGAGGGAAGCATTGATTTTAATAGAGAAAGTCTTTGCTTCCTTCCCATCTGACTGTGTCTTTAAATATTTTGTGGATGTGTATATGTATGTGTCTGTGTCTGTGTCTGTGCCTGCATCAGAAGGGAGGGAGGGAGAGAGGGTCTGAGTTGCCCTGGATGGCCTCAAATTTGTGATCCTTCTGCTTCAGTTTCTCAAGTAGCTGGGACTATAGGTGTGCACCACTGTGCTTGGCCCTTTATTTTTTTTAATTGACAAAAGGTGCATATATTTATCATGTACAACACAATGTTTTGAAATAGGTGTATTATGGAATAGGTAACCTGAGCTAATTAACATTATTTCGTATATTTATTTTTTTGTGATGAAAATACTTGACATGGCAGATTTTCAGGAGTATAGTACACTGTTGCTAACTACAGTCACAGTGTTGCACAATAGACAATCAGATACTATCTCCATGAGTTTCCCCACTTACTTCTACTCACAGCAGCAACATACGAATTACTTTCTCATTTAGTTAAGTAGGAAAATGTAGGTCTTAGATTTTTGAGGTAAGAGGAAGTTACTTGTTTGCAGAAAGTTAACTCTTGTTTATTGTTAGCTTTTTCCTTGCCACCTAAAACAAACTTGTTGAGAAACTATTTGATACAAATTGTTTTCAAAGGTTAATTATTGTTACACAAGGAAGACTCTTTCAGTTGCTTTCATTGAGTAAATTAGCCTTTCCAGACTTCATTCATGCAACTTAGCAGGTATTTTATTAAAATGAGTAAGTAGTTCTTAATGTTGACTTAATCAGTCTTTTATCATCCTTTTGGGACTTTAGATAATAAATTCTACAGAATCTAGAACAGTTTTTCTTGATGGTTAGCACTATATGTATTTGTGTGTGGATGTGTGCATTTAGATTTAAATCAATGAGTAAAATATTTCCTATGGCTGCAGAGACAAATGGGGACAAACATTGTCACTGTCCAAAGCCCAGTGACTCACCATGTTCAGTGGATGTTCTTTAGGATACAGGCAGTAAGTCTTCCTGAACAGGAGCTTTTCTCATGCAATTCTCAAATAATTTTCAGGACCACTCATGGCCTACTGGATAAAATCCATTGTCCCTGTACTACATTTAAATAGCTCCAGGCTGCCTTCCCGCCTCTTATTTATTACTCCCCCATCCATTCTGTGCCTCAGCCTGGGATCTATTTTTGGTGCTTCTTATGTAATCCAGGAAGCCAAAAAGCCTCAGAATAATCTCTTAGGTATTCATGAAGCCCCCACTGTGTTCACAGCTCAGGAAACCTTGGAGAAATGAAAAAGTAAGTTGAGAAGTGAAATAAATGCATATCAAACAATATTTTGAGGTGAGTTTTTAAGTCTAAATTTTATAGTTTTTTAATCTTATAGAAAATCCAAGGAGAGACAAAAGCTGGATAGACTGGAGTTGCAGAGGAAGGCATTGTAGATGAGGCTGAAACTGGATATAGGAGTTAAGCACAGGAGAAGAAATGATAGGTGTTTGAAGTCATGCATGCATGTGATACATAGCCTGACTTAGCCATTCCACAGTGGAAATACAGTACCATAAATACATATGGTTTTTACTTGTCAATTAAAAAAAGTGAAGCATAGATTTAGTGAAAGGGAAATGTAGAATGTTTGTAGACAAGGGAAAGTGACATCACATGAAGGTGAGCACAGGGACATTGATGGCAGACCCAAGTTTTAATCTCTGGACTTCTGCTGTGGTTTTCTTGGATAATTCCACCCTATCATACCTTCTTCTTCTTCTTGTGATACTGGAGATTGAACCCAAGACCTTACACTGAACTATATCCCCAGCCCTTTTTAGTTGTTAAATTTTGAGCCAGGATCTGGCTAATTCACTAAATTTCCCAGGCTAGGCTCAAATTTGTGATTCTCCTGCCACAGTCTGCTAGAGTACTAGGATTATAGATTTGTGCCACCACACCTGGCTTCTCTTGGCATAATTTCTTTAGTTTCTCAGTACTATAGTTTCTTTTCTGTAAAATGGAAATGTCTATGCCTATGTCATATCGTTGTTTAGGGCTTACATAATTAAATTTTTTGGGGGGGTGAATTCAGGACCTCAGGCTTGCTAGGCAGGCACTGTGCCACTGAGCTAAGTCCATGGCCCCTAACATAGTTAACTTTATGTGCCAGTTAATGAGAGACACCCATAAATGATAGTTTGGCTTTTCCATGAGGGAAGATGGTAGTAGTATCATTTGGAGGAGAAGGTGTGTCTTGAAGGATGCCTTGGGTGACCCGTGATTTGTGTGGGGTGAAGACAGATCGATGACAGGAAGTTCTAAGAGCTAAACTAAGAAGTTTAGACTGGAGGGTGAAAAGTAGATGATGTTGGCATGGTAAAGTTAATGTAATACTGAAGGAAGATGGTTTCTCTGTTTTTTTCCTGTCTCATAGAATTATGACTTCTACCATTGTTCACCAAGACCGCTCTACAGTGCACCTTCTGCAGTGCACCACTCATGTCCCAGGACATAGGGCAGTGATGGTGAACCCTTTAGAGCTTTCAGTACTACAAACAACTCACACGTGTGCCATAGGTTTGCCAGCACTGAAACAGGGCAGACTTTTTTTTTTTGTCTTGACCAGACATGACTTCGTTAAGTACAGGTGATAAAATTCAGTTGTAGAATGTAAGAGTTTTGTAGCTCTCTATTACAAATAGTGTGCTTAGAAATATTAAGATATTTTTTAAAATATTTTTCCAACCTCCAATAGTCTGAAATGTGCCAAATTTTGATTGCCTGATCACATGGAATGTTATGTTCCAGTTACCTCTGAAATAGGGCCTCTTGACTCATAGAGCAATGTTTCATTACATAGTTTGGGGAAATTTTTTGTTACTCTTTAGATATCCCCGTTATTATACAAATAATGTGACCCCCTTAGTAAAAATGTAAAATTCTCTGTTGCTGTTCTGTCAGGTTTTCATCCATTATAAATTTTCTGCCTAGTAAATGTATTACTCGGAAGTTAATTCATTGATTTCCATACTAATTTGATTTCCTTTTTCTTCATTTAAAAAAATTACCAATTCTTAATTGTGAATAGAAACATTAAGATAGAAGCATTCATTCTTTGGTGGGAAATAGGGGAAATAAGGGGAAGCACATATTTCCTGAAACCAACCTATTTGTCAGGCTCAATGAATAATGGCATCATTGATACTGAATCGGGGCTCTCAGAGCTGTTCTCACAACTAAGAGGTGGCAGGAAGAGAGAGGCATAAGTGCAGGGATTGAGAGGGCTGAGGGAAGCAAGGGCTCTTACGTTGCATGTGATTCAAAGTGTGAAGCTCTCGTTGTGCATTGCTGTATCAGAGGTTACAGTGAGAGCCCCCATCTGGTGCCTTTTTGATTTAGCAACACATAATTTTCCAATATATATAAAGATATTACAGGGAGTTGATTGGAGCAGTGGAGAATGTGGGCTCTTAGGCCAGACTGTCTAGGTTCCAGTGCCAGCTGCGCCACCTGCTACCTAAGGCCCTAAGACCCGGTGAGTCACTGCATCTCCCATGCTTCTGTTTCCTCCTATGTTAATGAAGGGTAATAGTTGTTCTGATTTCATAGGGTTGTTCTCAGGACTAAATGACTCGCTCATGTAAAGTACTTACCCCAGTACCTGGCACACTGCAAGCTCTCACTTAGTATTTATCCCTGTCTTTATCACTGTCACATCACCATAGTAGTCGGGCAGTTGCATCAGTACTATGGACAGAGAAAGCATTGTACTGGGATTTATGAGATTTGGTTTTGCCACAAGCTGCTAGACTTTGGATGAGATAACCTTTGTGGGTCTCTATTTCCTTATCTATGACCGAGGGGGTACAAGAGGAGATGGGACCTCTTAGGATCTCAGGCCCCCTCAACTCAGGCCCCTCTCCAGCTTGCTGATAAAAACCAAATCTGCCATTTTCTGCAGTCTCCCAGCTGTGCCAGTGGATTCCTCAGAGGCAAATCAAAAGCTGTTTGTTAAGTCCTTTGCAATGCATTGGATCATGCTTGAGGCATTTTACATTTTAAATATATTCTCTTCAGGCTTCTATTACCCTTCGGCTAGGTAGTCATAATACTGTTTGTTCCCAGATAATTCTGAATCAAAGTATAAAAACCCTTGTGCTAGGACTAAGGATGGGGAAAAAAAAAAACATAAAAACTGCAGATTTAGGCACTTAAAGGATGACATTCCTATATAAACCTATATCCCCCGCTAACCTCATATTTGCACATATGCATACATAGATATGCATTGGAAATTATGAAGTTATTTTAGTCAGTGCTGACAAACTTACACTGTCATTGTAAATGTTTAAATTACTACTGATGGCAATTAAGACATTATTGATAGTCTTTTTTTAAAAAAAAAAAAAGAGAAATCATTTCCTAAAATGTGCCATATTGGTAGAGAACAGTGGCTTCTTTAACCTTGGTTTTTATTTTCTTCCTGGTTTTCTGTATATCTTCATACCAGATGTAAAAACCAGTCCGGTGGTGGCATATCAGGGGGTCAAAGCGGATGTGAATATTCTGTGGCCTGAGAGGATCTAAACTGTTGACTTAGAAATTATGTAACAATTCTTGCCATATGGCACTTGCTCAGATTTGCTGAAGCCTTGTTTTCAGGCGTTGTTAGTAGGAAAGGTCATATGTGTGATGCTTTTTCTGCTCACGTTGCTTTACCCTGTGAGGGGAAGTGTGAGCAACCTCTGAGCCTTGGGCTGTGTTGTGGGGTGGATCTTTTCAGGGAGGGGTTTATGTGCTCAGAGATAGAAATTTGTTTCACATTATTTAACCAAAGCAAGAATGGTAAGGAGACAGAACATGTCCACCAAAGTTAACATTCTGAAAGGCAACAATAGCCAAAATAGAACCAATTTTTCAGCAGAGTTCCACCATATTTATGTTTTAGCATATGGCCTTTTTCCAATATTTTAGTGTGCTGTTTGAATGAACATCAGATTTCTAGTAATTAAAAGCATAGACTCAGAAGTCAGTCTTCCTGGGCTCAAATATTGGCCCTGCCACTCCCTTTGTGTGACAGTAGTTTATAATAACAGTATTTCCTTACTATCAATCCGTGATGGACTGTGAGAATCCATAAATCCATGATGAGATTATGTATATAAAGCGCTCAGCCCCCAGGAAACCTTCAATAGTTAGGTTTAAACTATAAAGGTTCCCCTCTACAGCTATTGGAACCTTACTAAGTTGACTATTTGAAAATTGTTAAAATAGAAATCTGTGACAAATGTTTGCCATCCTGAAAGGCATTCGTGAAAAAGTTCTAAATTCAGAGTCCTAGATTTTTATTTTTACAGTATTTTATAAACTGTCTCACCCATCCTGATTTGACAATTCTTTTAGTGACTTGCCTTCCTCAATTTGTTCCTAAGCATTCAACTAAGTTTTCTTAGGATCAGAGGCTTTCCTTTTACATTTGCTAAGTAAGTTATTTAATTACAAAAAAGTGCAACTGACATAAGCCAATTTAGGAGGGACCCCTACTGACCCTTTATGGAAACAACGCAGCTGGCGCAGTTTAGCCTACCAGCTGGGGTGACTTCGTGAGCAGTGAGCCTGCATCCATGTGGTTCATAGATGGGGGAGGTCATGTTGGCGAATCCAGGGAACTAAGGAGATGTCAACTAAGAAAAAATTGTTTTTTAAAGATGTCTCAAATAAATGAGGTAAGCTAATTTGTTTTTAAAATTAGGTGTGTGTATCTATGTATTTAAATTTATAATATATTAATATATACGTATTATTTATGCTTCGCACCTCTACTCTCTTTTTCATCCTACCCAATCCTACTTTCTTTCCTCTGTCCACATGTATTCCTTAGAGTATTTGCAGCAACCAGAGACATCATTTGACTAAAGTGTACTTAGAAGGGCAGATAATAGTAACAGCAATACATCAATAGTTTTGAACATGAAGTTCCCAGCTCCATGCTAATCCCTTTTCCCATAGTACAGAATTATCTGATCAGCCACTTAATAGAAACTTTTATTGACCCCATTTTACAAATTAAAAAACAGAGGCTCAGAGAGGCCCTGCTGCCCATGAGAGGGTGACAGCAGTGGTGAAAGTGGATTTAGTGGAGGAGAGGGGTGCACATCAGTGAAGATTTGATGGAATCCCCGACACGTCTCCCTTTCCTCCCCCCGGAGACAGGGTGTGTTAGGAAATCACACCAGTGTGCTGTGGTGAGGACCCCTCCAGGAACAGTGTTGATGACAGTACTTTGCCTCCCTGTCAGAGGCACTAGAGTCTTCAGTACCATGCTTGGTTTAGGCTTTATTTAAACCTCCCCTCGAGTGCTGTAGTGCCATGCATCACACAACCCAGAAGAGATTTGGAGCTGAGTCTGCTGCTTTATTAGAGAGTGACGGTGTACTGCACTACCAGGCATTTAGGAGCAGAGGACATTTACTCTGTGTGTGGTTGTTTGGTGAGGAAACACCCTCCTGAATAGGCTCAGCACCCCAGCATGCAGGTTCTGTAAGGCAGTCTTCACGGGTCAGGTGGCTTTGTTTTCCCCTTTTATCCTTGGCTCCTGGGCCAAGGGCAGTGGCTGAATGACCCTTGTCTCGGTGACTCAGTCACTTTGTCCAGCAACAAAAAAGTGCAAAGCTCACACCCAGGCCCAAGACTGTGTGGGTGAGTCACCCCTGCCATGCTCTGAGTGGGATTTAAGGACTGCAATGCTGATAGCTCTTGGATGCCACTGTGGAAAACAGCCCCGCAGTCTCCTTTTACCCTCCTGTTCCAGTATCTCAGGTTCATTTTACTGGGCCTCTTCATGGCAGGCTTCTGTAGTTGATTAAAAATTAAACCTGCATCATCAAATCAAGCCTTAAAACCTTACTTTCATTATCTGAACTCTGTAGTTCTGGGTTATTTCATTTAAACCTAGTCAGAAGTGACTGCCTGTGAGAATTTTTGAGAGCTGCATTTCTATACACTGAAAGTCTTTAAGAAAGGAATTTGCTTAAACCCTATCTGGGTTTGACATTCTTCATCCCTTGAGGTATGTGTACAGAACCTGCCTGGTCCTGTACTGTCCAGGTGCTCTGATTTGGAGCTGGGCCACCTGCCAAGTCCAGACTCATCAGAATCATGGTGGCTGTCAGCCCTGGTGAGAAGTAGGAAAACATCCTTGCCAAGGAACAGGCCCAGGAATTGAAAGCAGTGATTTTTGAGCCACCTTATTTCTGTTTCTGCTTTAACTCCAAAGAGAAAAAAGATGGGGAAAAGAAAGAAAACTGGGAATTGTTTTATCAATAAGATTATTGATTGTGTTTATAACAATCAACTTTCCATTACTCTAATGAAATGCCTGAGGTAATTAACTTATAAAGAGAAAATGGTGGTTTTGATGTATTTTGGGAGTTCTAGCTATGATTTGGCCCTGTTGCTTTGGGCAGCAGTAGATGCTGAGAGTGTGTGGCAGAGCAAAAATACCTCAGGGCCAGGAAGCAGAAAGACAGAAAGAGAATGAGGAGGAGGAGGAGTCTGGGCTGTCCCCCACCCCTTAAAGGACAGGCCCTTGGTGTCCTGAGGACCTCCCTGTAGGCCTCCTGTCAGGATAGTGCCAGCTTGGGAAGTAAGTCTTTAAAACATGAACGTTTTAGGGAACATTAGAGACCCCAACTACAGCAATGTTCAAATCTTAGGTACTCTTCCTTGTAGTTACTGCAGAAAAGCAGAAAGAATCCTGCGTCTCTCGGGTCAGGTCCTGTGCATCACTGTGCTTAGTGTTTTATCCAACCATGGTTTGTATGTGTCTGCCGTGGTCAGGACAGAGTGTAAACAGCACAGGGACTGTGCCCTCGCATTTCTGTCTTCTGCTTTTGAGCACGCAGCCCACACAGTGTTTTATCCTGTGTCCTTTCAGTTATCAAATGTCGAACATATGAACGATAGAAAACATCTTCCCACATGTCTGGTTTCTCTCCATTTGTGTTTTGCCTGCAGAGCCTTGCTATCGAGAGAATTGCCGGCATTACCCAGCCCCTGGTTCACACGTGTAGTTGCTTTGAGTCTGCTGTTGCTGTTCCTAATGAGACAGGTTCTTTGCAAGTGTGGAGACACATTACCTTTCCAAGGTCTGTGTCATATGTGACTCAGGCTTGGGTGACTTAGGTCTGTGGTTTTGCATGTAGAAACAATGTAGAATCAGAAGCTCCTTTATTGTTCTGCCATTGTGTTGTGGGTTTCTTTGGGCATGTTTGAGACTTGGCCACATGGTTATAAGAACTCTGATCACACACCCCAGAGGAAATTGGCATCATGGTCAGGGTGATTAACAGTGAGGTCAGGCTTGCCCTGTGGATTCACCTCACCATACCACACATGTAGAACTGATGTCTGGAGAGTGACTGCCCCCTCTGGCATCAGTCCCACTGAGAAGCCACAAGTCCTTTAGATTTGACAGCGTTGTGGCTTTGCTCTGTTTGTCTGGGATAGGAACAAATACTCACAGACCCGCCTGCTTCCCACAGGGTTTCTGAACTTTTTCATGTGGGCTTTCCCATAGACAGCACTTCATTCAGTTTGAGGGTAAACTAGTTGGGAAACATTTAGGGTGGGAGTACTGCATCTTTATGGGATCCACCCATGCACTGTTTGAATTCCCTGGTTCCTACCACCCAATATAAATTGTTGCTTTTCTTGTGAACTGAGGCTCAAAATGCAGTGGGCCGATGAAGATAATTATTCTGTACTGCAGCATGTACTAATAAAAATTCAAAAAACATAAAACTAAATCCTCAAAAAATGAAAAAAAAAAAAAAGGCAGTGGGCAAGTCATTATTTTCCAGTGGTAGGAAAGAAGAGTGTTATGTTTAAAACATAAAATGAAGAACACAGTGTTTAAAAAGCCTGTCTTTTGATAAACCAGGAAGTCCTTAAGAAGCCACATGAAGGTTTTGCCTATTTTCTGCCGCAGAGCAAAGTGTGACCATCATCTGTGTGCAGTGGACAGCTGGCTATAAGGGGGCCAGAAGTTACATAATGAGTCTGCAGGCAGTTTTCTGTTTTATTTGACAGTCTGGGCTTTTTTGCAACTGTTCCTACTATACCAGTGGTGGCCAGAATGTCACTAAAAAGAAAGAATTGGTTAAGTGCAACAATTCAGTTAAAATTCTCCAGAGTGAGAAAATAATAGGAAATTGGTAGAATGTGTCCTATTCACAATTTTGATTAAATTTATTACTCTGATTTTCTTACCACCCCACCCCTGGTAGCTTTCTAACTTAATGTTACAAAAGTGAAGAATATTTCTCCTATCCTGTACAATGTGCATTAGCATACCCCAGCCCAAATAATGATACTCTTTGTTCTTGTCATCTCCAAGCATCCACGCATGCGTACACAGGCTTGAGTACACATGCACACCCACCACTCTCATTGCCCGTCCCGCCATCTCTGGTTCTTATGTGTGAGTCACCACTGTTACATTTGATCAGTAGCTCTTTACAAGTGGCACCTTCAGGGAACTATAAAAATAATAAACGGTTCCTTTCAGAAATCTTCCTGTGAATTTCTTTGTTTCTATTATCTTTGACATTGGGTTGCCTCACAGAATTGTCACAAACTATCTGAAAGATAATGCAATGATGATTTCCTTCTTTGGCTTAAAACTAATTATAGCTGATTAAAGATTTAAAGGACAATGTTAATAATAGATAATAACTAAAATGTATTCTAGACTTATCCTGGCCAGGCACTGTGGAAAGTGCTTTACCTATATTATTAAGTCATCTAAATAATACGTGGAAGATAGCAACTATTATTCCCATTTTGCTAGTAAGGGAATTGAAAATATGCCCACCTTCACTTAGCTGGTAAGAGATAGACACTCAAATTTGAAAATACAACTGTGAAAGACCAAAAAAAAAAAAAAATCAATATTAGAAGAAAATACTGCTGAATACTTATATTTTGGGGGTGGAAATGTATTTGGAAACATAAGATATACCATGAGCAGAAATCATGATGGAAAAGAGAAAGATTTGGATCTGAAGGATCTAAAGCTCTTATATGACAAAGAAAAACGTAAGACTGAAAGGTCAGTGATAGATTTGGGGAAAATATTTACAACATATATGATAGACATCCCAAAGGTGGATATCTTTAATATGCAATTAGTATTTTAAAACTAATAATGAAAAAAAAACAATGGCTATACTAACTGATTTATAAAATAAACACAGCCCATTTGCTAAAGGTTAAATACAAATGAGCACAAAGAAACAAAGGAAAATCAACATTAGGCATTTTTTTCTATTGACTTAGTCAAAATCAGAAAGAATGATAATAAGCAGTGTTGTGGAGAATGTTGAAAAAAGTGGGAGTGTGCATTGTTTAAAGAACCCAGCAGTTTGACTTGAGGACTTTTGCCTCACAAAGTCAGTAGGAAAATGCACAGAGATAAAGATGTAAGGATAAATATTTTCAGAAAAATAAAGAGAAATCTAAATATCTGCATAGTGAAAGTTCTTCATAGAGTGGAAAGCTGAACAGTTATTAAAATTGCTAATGTTGATGTATATTTGTAGAGAAAAGTAAATGTTGATTATTTCTTGCCTTAAAAGAAAATAAATTTCCTTTGAGACATGATGGCATAGTAAGAAAATGGATTCCAGTCTCCCTAGAACCCACTCTTGGTTAGATTTGTAAGAATATATGAACTTTACTATAGTTCTTTGTATTTTATAATTTTATACATTGTGCCTCAGGATAGTTAATTTAAGGAGGGAAGCGAGAGCAAAATCTTTTCTGAAACACAATATAGTAGTTTTCTATTTTTTGAGTATTTCACTTTCTCAAAATTTTCTTAGTTGTGAATAAAACTTTATTAAATATGATCAATCTGAATTAGATTCTGTCAACCATAGCTATGAAAGAACTAGACTGCATTCTAAAATCGTAGGTTTATGTTTAGCAGAAATCAGAATAATTTCCCCTGCATATATTTATTGTACTGCTTTGGAGATGACCATGGGTAGCAGCACAAGAGTGATCTGTGATTTTCTGTCAGAGTTCTCCAGTCAGTCCATACATACTGTATTGATACCCTACTGGCTTATTTGGCAGAGACTTTCTCTAGTGCTTTGGGACTCCTTAGAGTTTGAGAAACAGTCATGCTTTGACCAACCTGTAAACTAATACAATTAAACATTTCTTTTTAATTTCAGTGGACAGTCTTTGACTGACTTAATCATCCCTAAT